>BQNB010004687.1:0-106277 GCA_026074375.1 Tanacetum coccineum | reverse complement strand
TGATCCATAATGATATCTTCACAGAATTAGATAACTCATTAAAGGAATAGCCTGGTGGTGGTGTAGTTGACCTAACCGGTGATGAAAATCCTATTGATGAAGATGGAGATTTTAGAATGGGTGATTAAAAAGGAGTCTCGGTGTCTTTAGGTGGTGAAATCTTCTCGAGAGAAAAGAAATCTCGGGAATCAAACATTGGTGATAGTGATAATACTGGAGATGGAGGTAAAACAGCTGGTAGAGCAATAATAGCTTGAGGTGGTGGAATAGCATCATGAAAAGGTGAAAGGGCTAGTAAGGCTAAAAGATACTTAGTTAAATCATCCGAAGAGTCAAGAGAGGTGTTTTGCGGTGTGACTGGGGAACAGCCCGGTGAAGTTGGAATATAGTTAGGAGCATTTATAGAAGAAAAAGCATCCTTCACATCGTAATCAGAAGGGATAGAAGGGTGGGTGTATGAAGACATAACTGTATAACAACCCAGTGGAAATAACATAAGTTATTTATATAATAGTATAATAGTTATGTATTATCTGCTACGCAAATCTCTTACATACACTATTCGGGGAAATGCAGTGGCACGGAGGACTTTCTTGGATGGAAAAAGTAGTTATAGTTTAGGTTTTACCCTTGTTCTCTATAACCATGAGCTCTGATACCAATCTGTAACACCCCCATTTTTGACATATAGCAGCGGAAGCTAATCTGGGGTATTACTTCATGGATCAACAGACATAATCATAGAAAATGACTCAAAAGAGACATTTTGGAAAATTTAGTTATCATTCAATATCATATCAGAGTTTTACAAAGGAGGTCCCAAAATCTAGAAACATAAAGTTTGAATGATAACAGTTTAGCCATCTTCAAGTCTGTGTCACTCCGTGCCATAGGTTGCTCAATTACCTGAGATAAACATGCTAAAAGGGTCAACACAAAGGTTGAGTGAAATTCATAGGTTTTCAGTTATAATAGTTGAGTACAAGTTCAATAGTGGGTTACGTTGTTATACACCCATAAGTGTAATAATTGCAATGAGTACAATTATTATGGAAAACAGTATTATCATGGAAAATAATATTATTGCCCTAAGTTCATGAATCACATTGATATGTGAGAAATCACATATCCATTTTATACCTAAAATAACCCTAAAAAGATGAAAAATGTTCATAATTATGCTTGTATATGTGTATTTTGTCTTTTGTGAATGTGTAGGTACGGATATTGCAAATATCACAAGAAAAGAGCCAAAACCAGACAAAAACGGACACAAGACGGAATGAGTACACAAGAGCCGGGAATTATAAAGCTTTGGTCAACAAAAGTCAACCATGGTCAAACATTGGTCAACCCACAAGATGACAAAACCTTTAAAATACCAAATGAGCTCTTAATGTTAAATCATTTTCACCAAAAGTCCCTAAATAAATAACATCGTTAGTCCTTTTATTTAAAAGACTAACAGTCGTTAAGTCCCAAATATATAACCTTTAACCTTTTAACTGTGGCCCAAAATAATAACCCACAGCCCAATTTCCCTTTAAATAACCTGAGCCCAAGTCAACTAAGCTTAAACTC
Organism: Tanacetum coccineum; assembly: GCA_026074375.1. Lineage (NCBI taxonomy): Eukaryota > Viridiplantae > Streptophyta > Magnoliopsida > Asterales > Asteraceae > Tanacetum > Tanacetum coccineum. Next base: position 104,696 of record BQNB010004687.1, on the reverse strand, counting down.
AGTCAAACATCAAAACGAATAGAAAAAGGGGGCGGGAAAAGCAGTTTTTACTGTTCACCGTCTCCCCCAAATCACCCTGCTCAAATTAACTTAATTACAATTAACCATTCTAGATACTCGATTGACGTGGCAACGAAAATGCTAGTACCAAGCCCCAACTCAGCAAAGCTCAAACGTCACCAAAGGCAATGATTGGCTAAACGTTTACACAAGATATGACACGCGTACCCAAAGAAACACAAATATTAAGGGAATTTACACTGAAATCAATGCAGTTCAAAAGAAGCACAAAAGCTCCAAGGAGTTGGGATTGGCACACTGGCAATCCGTGTGCTCTGTTCATCCAAGGGCTACGAATTATGATCCAATGATTAGAAGGAATGGAGGGTCAAGATTAAAGGGAGCGTGTAAGGACCTGGAAGCTTCCTCTCTTGCCTATAAAAAGGAGGCCTCACTCACTCACAGGAGATATGTAGGAGTAGTGTAATTTTAGGGTAGCTTTTAGCTTATTATAGTAAACTTTAGCTTATTGTCATTTAAACTTTTGTAATCTCTTGTTAAAAGCTTTGTAACTCGTTTTCATTAATAAAATTTGCAGTTTACTTTTTATCTTGTGTTTAAATCTGTTTTTACTTAATATGCAATGATAAGTGTAATGGTTAAATAAGTATCAATAAGCTCTTAATAAGCTCTTAAACACTACTCAAGCTAGTTAGATACTCATTTAAGCTCTTAAAGCTTAAATAAGCTTATTGTCATTCAATTCCACCCTCAAAATTACCTAAGCTTATTTTTGGAAGGGAAACCAGAAATGGAAGGGTTTCCAGGACCTCACTAGCTTATCTATGATAAGCTAGAGCTTGTTGATAAGCTCATAAGAGCAATTTTTAAGCCTTGTTTGTGCAAAGGCTCTTGTAAGTCCTCTTTTTCCATTTTATAGCTTTAAATTGCATTTTAGCTTAATCCTGCTTAATAGTTGTTTATCTCTGTTTAGAATAGCTTATATTTGCTTATTATAGTAGTTTAATGCTTAATTTGTTTAATTCTTAGCTTAGATCTTAATCTGCTAGTGTTAGTTACAAATCAGTGAAAAAACCAAAAATATTAGCTTAATTTGTGTTTTTATCATTCTAGCTTATTTGATTGTTTAAATATGTTCATTAGGTCTATTATAAGCTGAATAACATCTGGTATCTAAGTTTTAAGCATTAAATTTGAATTTCATAAGCCAAAAATGGTATTAAGCTTTGTAAAGGGGTGTTTGGCACAAGGCAGCACTAACTCAAGTTAGTGCTGCCAAGGCCATTTGGTTCTTTACATTGGTTTTAAATACCATTCTTAGGTTTATAAGATCAGGATTTAAGGGCTTTGCTAGGTTTAATCTGGTTTTGATTTAAAATTGTGTGTAATAGTTTAAGATCTGTGGTTAAGTTCTGCTTATTAGGTCTTTTAAGCTTAAGTTAGTTTCTAGTTGTGCTAATTACTTCCATTGCTCTTAATTTGGAGTTTTATTAGTGTAGAAGTTAGTTTGAAAGGTCTGCACTAATTGGTTTTAAGTTTTGGTTGTTTAAGTGTCAATTGCATCAGTAGGGTAAAATAGCCAAACAGCCTTTTTCAAGCTTAAATTTCAGGTAGTTAGAGTAGGATTTAGTTCTTAAAATTTGGAGCACAAGTAGATTTTAGACTAATCTAGTTATATTAGGGCTTATTTTAGTTTAAAAAGCTTATTTGTGTATCTGTTTTTGATCTGCAAATCTATCCTTTGTCTTTTCATATAAAAAAAATAAGATCAGCACATACTGACTTCAATCAGTATGTACTGGCTTTTTCAATTGGCTTATTCTTAGCTTATTTGATTTTCAAAATAGTTTTTGATTAGTGTTTTAAGTAGTGTTTTAGATAAGCTTTCTATTGGTATAAGTGGTTTAGCCATAAGGATCCGTTTGCTTATCCAAAAATAAGCTCAAAGTTGCTTTATTAACTGTTTTCAAAATTGTTGTGTACCAAAGTGCTTAAATGATTTTTCAGCTTAATGGCTTGTTCTTTTTGCTTATTTCTTGCTCAAATTTGCTTATTAGGTAGTTGTAGGGTAAAAGTAGCTTAATTAGTTCTTGTTCCAGCTTAATCTTAGTTTTCTAGTTTAGTGAAAAAGCTTTTAGCCTTTTAAGTATAATCTGTCAACTTTTAAGCTAATTTCTAGCTTATTTAGTGATTTTCAGAAAAAGTTGCTTTTGAGAAGTTAGCTTATTTTCAGCTGCTTAACAACTTTGTTTCTAATTTTTTTTTGCAAAAAGTAAAAAAGGGGAAGCCAAGGAAGTCAGGGGTGAGCAAGGCTCGAACCCCTGACCTCAACCTAGCCTCTACCCTTTTAAAACGTCCCAACACACACACTCTAAACCAACACGCCCTTGGGTCTTTTACGTTAAAGTTTGCATTTGAATTGTATTTAACACCTTTTTGAACCCTTTTATAAATAAGCACTTCGTATGCTTAACTGCTTTTTCTAGGCTTATTCGTTTAAGCATTTTTCAAGTTTATATTTTTCCTGCAAACTTTACTTCATTAGTAATTTTTAGTATTTTCTCAGATTTTTAAATCGAAGTTTAGTATTTTTCGTACATTTTTCTAGTTTAAAAACTTTAAAAAATATATAAAAAATAGAAAAATAATCAAAAAAATAATTTTCTTTTTCTGAAAATTTTCTTTTATCATAATTTAGGTTTAGAAATTAAATTTGCATTCGTAGGTTTTAATTTTAGGGTACTTGCTTATTTGTTGAGTTTTCTTAATTCTCGATAACGTTTTTGCCTTTAATAGTTAATTGCCTTAATTGCGTGTTTGCTTTTACTTGTTTTATATTCGTAGAAATAGATAACCAAATCAAAATCTTCAAAACAATTCAAATCGTTGTCCAAATAAGAACGTGGTTTCAATTCGCAATTCTTGGGGTATAAACGACCCGGTAATTACTTACCGGTTAACGTACGATATTTTTGTGTAGATTTTTAAAATCTTTGAAACCAATTCAAATCATTGTCCAAATAAAAACGAGGTCTCAATTTCATAATTCTTTGGTTTGGTATATAACGGCCCGTGTGAACACTTACCCGGTTTAACGTACGATTTTTTTGTGTAGATTTTTTACTCTATTTTATCTTTGCCCTTAAAGGATTCTAGTGATTTTCTTTATACTTTAGTAAATTACGTATATAATTTAACACGTATTAATCAGCTCGTATAAATGGGGTTTATATATTATTAACCTATACCTTATTAACTCTATGACTACTAAACAATTTGGTAACTAAAGAAGATGTGATGTTGTAAATCCGATGGTATCAGAAGGGAAATTTTTAAACACAGCAGTTCACACAAAAAAGTATCATCATGTTTTAACCAATATTATCAGTGTGACAGAAAAATGTGAACGCTAAGGTAATATACTGGACATGACATTTATAAGGTCCCGTAAATAAATTACCTTCTGAACCTCTTGGATTTGTTGTTTTGCTCGCTTATGAAGCCGGTTCAGCTTGGAATCAAGCTCAGAGTTTTTCTCATCACACTCTTTTACTTGTTGTTCCAAATTCTTTTGAGCTGTGTCCTTCCCATTTTCCACTGCTTGTTTCCCGTAGAATAATTTTAGTTTTCTTTAATTAATTTTAGTTTATCTAGTTAAAAATCAAAATCATTTGTTTCTCAATTCAAATCATCAATTCATTCGTATCGATTTACCATTCCAGCCTCGTTGGGGATTTACGACCCGGGAAAGCTCTATACTACTTCCTGGTATCATTGATTGTTGTTTTTACACTTGTTTATATATTTTATATTTTAATATATATTATATATATATTTAGTGTAATCTCAACCGATCACATATACATCCTTTAAATCCTAGAAATGCAACTTCAAGTACTCATTCTGAAACTTTATCTCTACCACCATTTGCATCAACTGATCTTGAGTATCATTGGGAATAATAACGTTCTCGTCACTAAATCTCCACTATTTCTAGAAGTCGAGTCGTTCAATTTTGTGGTTTGTTGTACAGCGTCCTCGACATGATTTTTCAAGTTATCGTCAATGTCACCTCCCCCTTCTGACATTATCTTCTAGTTTCTGAAATACTGCAATGTTTTTCGTATCTACTCTAACTAGCACCCTAGGATGGCATACAAATCCTGCGTAAAAAAAGGTTGTCGTTTGTAAAGGTTCCAACAGATTTCAAAAAAATCCTAAAAACTAGGTACAACAATAACCGATCATTCACTTTGATATCATAATGCTAATTGTTCCTTATGTTGCTCAATCAACTATAGAATATTTTACTATTTCTCCACCAAAGCAGGCTGAGCACTAAGAAATTCTCTATGAACAAGACATAGATTTTGAAAGCAAACCAAATCTCCTGAGGTGAATGCCTCAAGCAAGTGGTATAACCATGATACAGGCGAATCTGCTTCCGTAGAATATCATTTGACTTGTGAGAGACCTATAAACAATCATACAAAACACATTATTACCACAACATCTCACGTCATTAAAAGATACATAAGGTTGGAAATAAGTTGGGGGCCAAATAACCTGCTAAAGCTCAGATATCAATGGTTGGTTATATAATGTTCTTGATTCTGATCCTTTTTTCTTTTAGCACCAAAAGATCATGCAATTGTAATTGCTGATGAGCTACATAAACGAATAGAATAAAAGTAACATTTACATAAAGCATTACAAGTCTATAGATTCGGATTTACATAAACCCTAAATTCGAAAATCAAAAGAATAATAAATTAACCCATGAACACCTTAAATTGGTTTTTAAATTGAACATATAACATGTTATAGTACCTAGTTTCTAGATTAATAGCCTTGAAATTAGGAGCAATGATGGTGAATACAGTTGGCTTTTTGTTCGACGATTGTTGTGTGGTGAAGATGAGAAACTACACAATGAGATGGTTTGTAGTTGGTGATGGACTAGTGGATATGATTTGATTTTGGGGGAAAAGGATACATCTGAGGGCGGGATACGATGAAAATTTTTAGGGGGAAAAGGTTTCAGTGTATAGAAAAATGGAGAGATCTGAAAATGTGATTTTGATTTGGGGGAAAAATTAGGGCGGGATATGATGAAAATTTTTAGGGGGAGACTAAATTTTGTGGTAAATTTTGGAGAAAAATTTATACAACTAATAACAAAAAATAGCAGTCACTTTTAAATAATGTGTGACAAACTTGACTATATGATTTAGCCACATACACAATTACTTCATGTGACCATATATTGATTTTGGTCACACTGTTCAATTGTGTGACATATATTTGTCACATATGTATATATATAGTGTGACTAATGTTTCAAACTTATTTGTATCTGTCACACGTCCCAAATTATAAGTGACTAAATAATCAACAAAAAATTACCAGTTAAGTCTAGTCACATAAATATTCAAATGTGTGACAATGAAATTCTGAAATGGTCACACAAAATGAGTTCAAGTGTGGCTGTTTATTTTATCCTAGTACATTTAGTCACATAGATATCTGACTGTGTGGCCATTCAAAAAACAGCATGTGTGACCAAATCCACTTTTTGTACTAGTGCTAAAAAAGCAGGAAAGAAAACATGTTTGAGTATTTGAGATTATTGTGGAGCTGTTTTGGTGGTAAGCCTAGCTGGTTGAAAAGGGAATTGGTATAGTGGTGAACAACTAGAAAGGAAGAACGCAATTAATTACTATGATCTCTAGTGCAATGTCTTGTCGCAATCTTAAAATTACTCATATGGTTAAATGTAAACCCAACCGCGACTCGAATGCTGGTTGTTGGGAATTATATTTGAGTTGATAAGACAAAACAAGAATGAAACAAGAAGGACATAAAGGAAAAGGACCTAAATCGAAAATAAGAGATTCTTCAAGCTGGTGGAGTATATTCTACAAAAGATGGAAGATATCAGAAGATACTAAAAGATATGCTCAAGAAGAATAAAGATAAAGATTAAAAGATTTAGTTTCCTTCAATCAAGCTCAATTGTGTGTCTATACTTGACCAAAGACTAAGTGATGACTTGATAGGCACCTATCCCTAGCACCAGTTACAGCCATAAATCTAGCATCTGTACCACACACAAAACACTCCTATTAACCTTAGTTGGGTTGAAAAAGCCCAATAACCAAAACTATAACTTATTGGGCTTAGAAGACCCATACTATAAGTGTACTTATTGGGCCAAACCAAACCCAGTGGGTCAATACATGCCAATACAAGCGCCCAAATTGGGCCACTACAAACCCAAGCCAACAAAAGCCACATCCTTTTTATAAAACATATTGGACAAATATGTAATTTTTAAAACTTTGTTTATAATTAAAAAAATGAAAATAAAGAAAAGGGAGCACAATTATGCCTAAGTTTTAAAGTTGTTTATATAAGGGAAATAGAATAAAATATCAAACTACAAGGGCCATTTTTGCAAATTCCCAAAACTACTTTTATTACTTTTATCGTTTATAAAACAGCAGGGACCAAATTTGCAATTTGCCAAAACTCTTTTTCTTTTAAGTTATAAAAACGACAAGGGCCATTTGTGCCACTTTCTAAACTTGTGTATAACTGAAATTCGGCTTAAAAAGAGAAATGAAAAGAGAGAGAGAGTTGGGGGGGCATTTGTGCCTCTTCCCCAATCTTTGCGTTTAAACCCTGCAACCCACCCCCCTGTACATGCCCCTTCGCGCCAAAACCATACCACCCCTTTCCCCACGTTTTCTTGCAATACCACTCTCCCACGTACCTTTCCAGCTCACCCCTACTCATTCCCACCTTACCCTGCCCCTATAACTCTCTCCCTGGCACAAACACTCAACCCCGAAGTCCCCTTTAATGGTGAGATGGTGTCCAGAGCAAACCAAGGGCTAGGATTGCTTGGGAAGCATTGTGCTCTCACAACAAACTCGTCCCAAGTCTTTTTGACCAGTATAAAAGAGCCAAGACCAAGCCGAAGCACTTACACCTTTTTTTTTATGTTTTAGCTTAATTTCAACTCCAAGTCTTTTCTTTTAATCATTTAAGTGTAACTCAGCTTATTTAAAAGCCTATGTTGTAATTACTTTCAGTTTTAAATCAAAGTTAAGTGTTTTTGTGATATTGCATTTGTCAAAATTTGAAATACAAATTAAGTTGTTTAATCCTGTTTAGACTTGTGTAAGAATGTTTTAAAGTGATTAAACCTCACTTGTAATCACTTATCTCAGCTTTATTTCACCAAAAATCAGTTAAAAATCGATTTTTATAAAATAAGGGAGTGTTTGGTTTAGCATGAAAATGGGTCAAATGGTTGTTGTTGTGGGTCAAGCTCACTCAGCCAACTTTGGCTGAGTGTGTGGGCTTCATTAGGCCACTTTAATCCCTACTTTTAGTGTCAAAATAAGTTTTTTGTCCCCTTTCTATTTTCTGTCAAATATTGAATAAGCTAACTTGAGCTTAAAGGCTTAAGCTGCTTATGCAGCTTAAGCACACTAGTTGGGTGCTTGTTGTTGTTGTTTCTATGCACTTTAACCAAGCCTTTGTTCTGTCTTTGGTTTGACAATACAAGTCAAAGAGTATGTATGCATTTGTGTTTTTGAAAATAGCCATTTTTAAGCCCCAAAATCAGCAGCTTATTGAGCTTTTTAGCCTTTAAGCTTATGAGCTTAAGCTCATTTCCATCCCTTTCAAATCTGTTTGCATTTGGTTTTAAGTAAAAAGCTCTTGAGAGCTTATTGCATAAGCTCAAATAAGCCTTTAGCTCACTGTTTTACTTCCCCTGGTGCTGAGCACCATTTTAAGCCCATCTTTTCTAGCTTATTTTATATTAGGCCTCATGTTTCTATTGCTTATTTACATAGCTTATAGGTAGGCTTTATTAAAGTTTAGAAGCAGCTTATTTCAGTTAGTTAGCTTATTTAGTCAGCTTAATATAAGCTCAAAAGTCACTTTTTTTCTGTTTTTTATATAAACAGTTTTGAATAGCTTATTCATTTTCAGCTTATTTTAGGGCTTATTTAGTGACCCTAGCTTAACATTAGGCCACCCTTGCCTTAGTAACTTATTCCTATAGTTTTCTAGCTTATTTTGTAGCTTAAACTTCAAAGAAAAAGCAAATAAGCTCATAAGCTTAATAAGTTTCTGTCAGCCCAAAAGCTCACATTTTTAGCTTATTTAGTCCACTACAGCTTATACTCCTTTTATGAAAAATGTTCTCCTAAGTCCCCTTTACAACTTTGCTTCTTTAGCTTTTTGCTAATAAGCACTTTGGACCCACCTTGTAATCGGGGTCCAACTCAGGGACCATTTGTGTAATTTACTTTATTATAGTTGGCTTTGTTAGTCCCTAGTGTTAACTGCCTTGTTACCCCGTTTGTCCTTGTGTCCTTTCACTGTTAGTCCTTTAGTTATAACCACAGTTAGCCTTAGTTAGTTTTATTTAATTTAATTAATTAAATTAGGTTTAATTTTAATTAGTTTAATTACTTTTAATTTAAACAGTAAAATTTGGGCATTTTTATATTTTTAGAATTGTTAACTTTTTCTTTATTTTATTTTATTTTTTCAGAATTTTTATAACTTTTATTTTTTGTCTTTTTCTATTTTCTTAGTTTTAATTAGTTTTTAATCTTTAAAAATTCATAAAAAATCCAAAAATTAATAAAAAAATATTTTTCTTTTTTATAAAATTTTCTTTTGTCATTTAGTGTCTAGGAAAAATATAAAATTTAGTTTAGGCTTAATTTTTCTTAAATTTTAGGTAGAGAAGAAGTCAAGTCTAGACCCGTTTTAACCGAGAGGGTGCGTTTAAACCGATTCTTTTCGTTTAGTATTCAAAACCGACTCCGTTTAGTTCTAGTTTCTTATTTTTCAAATTAAGTTTAATTAGAATTTAATTTTGATTTTTAATTTAATTTAGCATTTATTCTTTCTTTAATTATTTTATATTAGGTTTTCCCGATACTAATTCTGTCCCCGTAATTAATTTAGATTAAATTTTAGGATTTTCTCTATAACTAATTTTTGTTTTCCGTAGTTTTATAAGAGATTCTATTTCCTATACTTTTTCCCGTAGATTAAATTAGGTTTTATTTAATTAATTATTAGTATAATTATATCAGTGTTTGCCATCATTCATTTCTCATCAAAACACAGGATAAATTTCATTGCAGCCACGTTTGAATACGACCCGTGTGAATACTCTTCGGAAATCAATTTTTATCAATTGATTCATTATATATTTTATTTCTAAGTAGGTCTTGACTTTTTCCCTTTGTCAAGGGTGAAGAGTTTGGATTTGCCTAGTGTTTTATATATATATACTCTCACACGAACCAATGGTAATCCTGCACTTAAACACACTCAATTAGAGTGTAAGAACACAAAACAAGCAATATCCAAGCCTTGTGTGGCTTGGATTAGATTTTCTCAAACAAAACAAAAGGTAAAAGTACCTTGGTGCTGAATCAAAGATAATAAGCCATACAAATGACTCAAACAGTTTGCTCAAGTTAAATTGACTTTTTGAGGTCAAATATACTTAAACCAAACACTCCTTATGTTTTTTGACAGATTTTATAAAACTTTAGATATTGAAAACTAATGGTTAGACCTTAATAATCAGATTACTAATAGCTTATAACAACCTAATTAAACACAAATTAACAACTAATTTAATCTAAAATCCTAGGTCTACACTAATTAACTAATATTTTTGTTTTTTTTATACGGTTTATAAGACAGAAATTGAAATATGAAGATCTAAATATTTAAACTAAAAACAGAAGATAAGGAATATATAATAAGCACAAATAAAAATAACTAAACTAAAATATGCAGATAGAACAAGCAAATAAGCAGTCCTACACTATTAAGCAACAATTAAGCTAATTATGAACTAGAAATGAAAATAGGAAAAGTAAATGAAGACTTACTTGTGCCTTAGCTTAACAAAGGCATAAACTGCTCTTAGAGCTTTGCTACAAACTCCCTAGCTTATTAAATAAGCTAGGGTAATAGTCCATGAGGGCTCTTCCAAATTAAGCCCCCTTCCATAAGTCCAAAGCAAAGGTGATTGACAGATTTGAAGTATTTAAGTATATTAAGTCCCTTTTAAACTCAAAACATGATTAAATGAAAACTTAGCTTATATTAATGATAAAATTCAGATTAAAATACTTGAGAATAACAAATTACAAGAGCTTAATAACTAAAAGAAAATTACATTTTTTTAAAGAAAACTACATAAGCTAAATTTTTAAGCTAAAAATTACAAGGAAAAGAAGATAAATGTGTGTGAGAGGTGAGGCCTATTTATAGCCAGTTATGGATCCTTCTAGCCCCTTGCCTTGCTGCCTACTCCTTTAATCTCATCCATTCAATCCTTCTAATCATTGGATCACAAATTTGAGTCGTTGGATCACATGGTAGTCACACGGATTGCCAAGCTGGCAATCCTTGATGTGACACCTTTGTGCTACTTGTGAGAGTGCTTGTAGTGTAAAACCCACCAATTTCTTGTGTTTTCTCTCTTGCCACGTGCGATTCCCTTGAGAGTGAGCTAATAAGAGCTAGTGATTAGACTGATTTAGCATTGCCATCTTGTTAATGAGCTCTTGAATTGACGTTTACACCTCGTAATTTTGGATTGCCCTTTGGTTTGACAGCTTGGGTTAATGTTGGGGACGATGGGTGAATAATGCCCAACTTTTCCCGCTTGTTTTAACTGTCACAAGGTAATATTGTTTTAAACTTTGGGAAATGGCACATTTGGTCCTTGTGGTTGGTTATAAAAAGGTGTAGTATAAAAAAGGGTTTAGGAAATAGCAAGAATGGTCCCTGTGGTTTTGTAAAAAAGGGTATGGGCTAAGGAATGTGGGCTTTTTGAATCCGGGTAGGGTTTTTTTAGGGTTTTGAGGCCCAATAAGAGTTTAGGGACCAATTGTAAGTTTTTCTGAAACTTGGAGGGCTAAAGTAGATTATTTTTGGGTTTTGTCTTTTGTAGTTGACCATTGTTTGACTTTCCTTTGACTGTTTGACTGAGGGTTTGACTTTTCTTTGGCTTTGCTTCTGGCTTTTGTGCACTCTTCCGTTCTCGTGTCTGTGCTTGCCCATTTTTGATTGTTTTCTTGTGATTTTTGATATATCCGTACCTGCACACACAAAACACAAAAACAAGCATATTTTTGCCATTTTTAGTCTGTTTTGGGTTTAATTGGGTTATTTAGGTATAAACGGATATGTGTATTTTGCACATATCAAAATTCCCCAAACTAAACGATTGTGTGTCCTCACGCAATATCACATGCATTATAACCAAATACTTAAGACATTTTCCCCAAACTAATCCTTTAATAAGTAGAAAAGACTTTTGCTGGGAAAATTTCTAAGTCACAAGTTATAAAACACCTGATTTCCTATTTTTAAAACTTTTTTCTCTTTTTATGATTTTTCTTGATAATAAGACTTGATCCTCCTTATCTACTGGCTTTTCCATTGTCCTTTCAAATCAGGATGTTTGTTAGGTGCATCACCTGCATCCTTTGCTATTGACCTCTTGACAGTTGAGGAATAAGAAGACCATATTGGCAGTACAAAGTAGTCTTGAGCAGATTCATCTTCTTTTTCAGAATCCCCTGCATCAATAATGTCTTCTGTACCTGCATTTTGATTAGCTTCTTGTGGACCTGCATGTTTGTTAGCTTGATTCTCTGATCTTACAGGTTGATAATTCATAGAATCAGTTAAATAATCAAGATCAAATAGCCAAGTTGGTCCTTTCCCTGCAACATTTGGTTTATTCTCTAAAAAGGTTATATGCAAATTTTCTTCAACATCGTCAGGTTTCTAAATTGTATACCCTAAAAGCCTTGCTTTGTAGAGAATACCCAACTAAAAACCCTTCATCTGATTTCCCATCAAACTTGCCCAGGTGGTCAATGGTATTCAAGATGGTCACATGGCACCCAAAAGGTCTTATGTAGCTTATGATTGGTATTTTACCAGTTATAAGTTCATAAGGTGTCTTATTATGAGGCTTGGTCACTAATACCCTATTAAGAACATAACAAGCAGTACTAACTGCTTCAGCCCAAAAAGTGTTAGGTAAAAATGAATCTGCTAGCATAGTCCTAGCAGCCTCAATAAGGGTCATGTTCTTTCTTTCAGCAACTCCATTTTGTTGTGGAGTTCTGGCATTACTGTATCTCATCTTGATCCCTTTGACCTTAAAATCATAAAATCCCTGTTCTTTAATTCTGTACCATTATCACATCTAATTGTTTTAACCTTTTGATTTAATTGGTTCTATATTTGTCTTATAAAGTCTTTAAGGATTCCACTAGTTTCATCCTTAGTTCTTAGGAAGAACACACAACTAAACCTGCTAAAATCATCAGTGATAACCAGGCAATAAGTCTTATGGTTTAGACTCCTTACAGATGTAGGTCCAAACAAATCCATATAAAGAAGCTGTATGGAATGACTAATATAGCTCACTGATTTGGCCTTACAGGAGGCCTTGTGTTGCTTTCCTTTCTGACAAGCAACACAAGTGTGGTCATTTTGAAAAATCTTTGAAGGTAAACCTCTTACAAGGTTTCCCTTCACAAGTTTGTTTAAGTTTTTAAAGTTAACATGACCCAACCTCCTATGTCATTTGTTAGATTCATCAATTGTGGCCTTTGCAATTAAACAAGCTAAACCTTCCTGAAGGAACATGTTCCTCCTCTAAATTGAAACTGTCCTATTGTTTTGTCTAGGGATTCTAAGTATACTAATTTTCATCATGTAACTTAAAGTCAGAGAACAAAACAAACATTCAGAGTTAGTAAACAGAACCTTGTTCTTTTTCACACATTTGTGACACAGAAAAGAGATTGATAATACTGAAGTTCTTTCACAAAGCACACATCCTCAAAATCTAACTTTCCTGTTTTTATTTTACCTTTATTAACATAATGTAACCTTACACCTCCAAAAGCAAACATGGAGGGCCACCATTAAAGTCTTGATATTCAGCAAGGTAGGCCTTGTTTCCAGTCATGTGCCTGGAACATCCACTATCAACTATTCCTTTGTTCTGTAAAGCTCTATGTGGATAATCCTGCACATCAAATAAAAGAGATTAGATTCTCTTAGGGACCCAAGCCTGTTTGGGCTTGAGTCTGCCTAGTGGATCTTTGAAAGTGAAACAATTTCTAAGACTGGATCCACCATTGTATTTGGAGACATTTTGCCAGTAATGGTGTTTTTGTGGTCTCCAATTACAACCTGTTGAGGGTTTAACAGCAGTTTCCCTTTTTTTCCCAACAGCACTAACTGCATTCACCTTAGCAGTATTAACCTTTTGTTTTGAAAATTTTGTTCTAAGTGATGTTGTTTTATTAAAAGGCTTTGAAAATGGTGAATGAGTTTTATGAAAAACAGTTGTTGGTCTAACTCTATTCACAATAGGCTTAACAGTATTAACTTTCATAGCAGCACTAGTTAGTACTGCATGTCTGTTAAAACTATGTCTAGCAGTACTAACATTTTTAGTACCGCTAGCTCTAGCAGTATTAACTGGAATTTTGCCAGTTCTAGTTAGTACTGCTGTATGAACAAATTGGTTTTGATGATTCACTCTTTTCACATTATTCCAAATTGGCCTTATCTCCCTTTGACTATAATTCCTTTTCATCCTATTGTTTAACACAGCTTTTTAGCATCATCTTTTTATGGAATAACAATCTCTGATAAAAGATTTGAAGACTCCGTTCCACATACAAAAACAAGCTCTGCAGTAAACCCAAGACCCCAACTCTTTCCTTGTCAACTTATAGGATTTTACTATGTGTGAAATGATCTTAACAGTTTGCCTAGGAGTTTTTTACTCGCGTGGTTAGCAAAACCTAGTGTTCCCCGTTCTTATAAATTGGTAAGACACATACTCATACTTCACTATCTGAATTCATACCCTCATGAAAGGACATCAGACCAAACCTTAGGTTGACTGTCTATATTAGATTCATTAACAACTGGTTCAGACACTAATTCAGGTGGTTCTGTACTAATGTTAGATTCACAGGTATCAATGTCGCTTATTTGGGTTTCAGATTCACTAGGTTGAGTCTGTTTTGGACCATATTAAATATTTGAGTAACTATTCTATATCAGTCCTAGAAGGCATGTAAATCCTAACATAGGTGGGGGTACAACATGCATTCCCCTAGCTTGGTAACAAATCTATCATACAAAGGTGGATTTTCGAAATCACTTTCCTTACCTATAAATACACTTTGTAAAACTTCATTTTCATAACTCAAAATGCCATCATATCTGTGATCCCCATACCCAAGCCCAAATTTATCATTAGCACTCATTTGGGTATTTAGCAGTTTACCAAGATTTTTAGAAGATATTGTGGCCATTTTTCTACTTTAACTTTAAATCTTCATTTTTTCCCTTTTTGAGGCTATCTAGCCAACATTCTTAAGGTAAGATTAGGACATCTGATTTAATCATGTAAGTCTATTTTATAAACCTATACTGTTCTTCATACCAAGTTGACCTGTTGATGACAACTAATTGTTCTTAACATTCTTTGACCTTGAGTATATGCCTTTATTTCTATGCTTGCATCACTAAGTTGTTCTCTCTGAGCATCATATAGTTTTTTAAGTTTAGCATAAGACTCTTTACACTCATTTGAACAGGAAGTTACCTCTGTGTCTGAGCCTGAGCTGTTGCAAGCCATCAAAGCATAATCTTCCTTCTTTTCTGAGTGACTGGTCCAGATCTACACCTTCTCATTATGGGTCACCAATGCTTTTAGAGTCTTCTGCTTACCAGATCCATCCTCCCCATCCTTATTTCCAGAGTTCCAAGCATCTCTCCTCCTACTATCTTGATATCTCTTGGTTTTACACTCTCTAGCAAAATGACATGTCTTGTGGAAATTATAGCACTCGACTTTGGGGGTTTTATCAAACCACTGGTTCCTTGCATCAAATTGTATCTTTCTACCTGTCTTTTTGTAGAACTTTTTCATTCTCATTGAAATTATGGCCACCTGCCATTTCAAGTCTATTTCTTCTAAGTCAAATTCATCAAGCTGTTCCAAATCCTCATGATCTAATTGAGGACAACTAGATTGATTTGCAAGTAAGGAATATGATGAAGTTTGTTCATACTATAAGTTATGACCAGAAGGATTAGAAACACCATAAGCGGTACTAACATCATTAGTACTGCTGGTGTTCTCAGAGACAAATGCTACATTCTGCGTGCTAGAGGATGATGCAGTAGAGCCTTTAACATCATTCTCAAAGACTCTTAGATTATTATACAAATCATCAAAGCTGAGACTGTCCACTCCTGGCTTGGTCCTCATGATCAAGGAAACTTGAGACCGGGAAGAAGGTAGAGATCTAAGGAATTTCTGATTTGTATCCTCAGTATAGACGCCTGCACCATGAATCTCTAATTGACTCAGAAGACTTTGAAACCTGTCATAGGTTTATGTAGTTATCTGAGTTTGAACAGAGAAGCCTTCAAACTGTTGCTTTAGAATATACTTCTGCATCTTCTTTGATTCATCATTTCTACCAAATCTAGATTTGATGGCATTCCACATCTCTTTAGCATCAGTCATTTTATGAAATTTAGCAAGATGATCTTCTGGTAAAGCCATAAGCAAAGTGGTCCTAGCTTTTCTTTCTCTTTCTCTGGCTGAGATCTCTTCTGCAGTCCGGCAGAACCTTGATTTGACCTTGCGTATCTGTGGTGATTGATACAGGTCCATTTCCAGTTTGTATAACTTCCCAGATAGGATAGTCTGTATGGGTTAAATAATATTCCATTTTCATGGCCCATATGTCGTATTCTCCCTTCTTGAGAATAGGAAGTTTGATGGTTGAAACATTGTGAGGAGTTTGTTGTGTTGGTGTTTGTGATGGTGGTGGTGGTGGTGGTGGAATATCATCTTGTGATCCAGCCATTGAATTGCTTTGTACGATAGGTTATAACTAGTTTTTGTTCTTCTTACTCAGATTCTCTCTCACAAAGCTCAGAATCGCACTTGTGAGTCCAACTAACAGCTCCCATTGCGTACTGCAAAAGCGCGCGCTCTATTCTCATCTAGCGCGCGCGCTAATACAGATTTGACTATAGAGAAACACTGACTATGAAACTTACTTGTATTGGCGGAATTACACAATATTATTTTAAAAAGAAGAATAAATACTAACTTGATCTTCTCTATTAATCTACTAATATGATTACAGATTACTAACTATGAGATATGATTGTATGAGATAAGATCTGTTGTTGTCAATGGTAGTGTTCCTCTATTCTAATGATCGTGGGTTCCTTTTATAGACCCGGATAAAATCCCCTCACTGGCTTACAAAATGCGTAAAAGATAATACATATCTTTTCTACAATATCTCAATACATATCTCTTATACGGCACTAATATTTGGAATACTACGGTATAATAAATCTGAGCAGTACTTAACACTTTGTACTGTCAGTACTAACTATAACTATCGGTACTAAGTATATACCTAACGGTACTAAGTCAATAATGTATAATTCCCAACAATATAGATAACACCATTGATGTTAGTCATATTCCGCCAACACTAACGAGCGAAACCACGTAACGCACACTAAGAACTAAACAAACAAAAGACAAGGGACAGCAGAGGAAGCATAAACAAAAATGTGGAACTAGAAGGAGGGTTTGAATAAGTTTCCGGATGGTTTACGTTTTAAAAAGCTTTGTTATAAAAAACTAGATTCGAATATATGACATAGATCAACAACAATATGAACAACTATGTATCCTAACTACTTGCAACACAATCACCAATACTTACAATAAATAAGTAACGAAAAACAATATAAAGTAAAGTAAATGATAGAATGATCAAACAGACACCACGAATTTATAGTGGTTCGACTACGAGCTGCCTCTTCGCCCTACTTCACTCCCCGAGTATCCTACTCAAGATTTCACTATGTTAACAAGCTCCCTTTAGACGGAGAAAACCGTTTATATGTCGCTTACGTTGTTTTTCGATACTAAGCTAAATGTCGAGTCTTAGCTAGAACCAATCTACCACTTCACCAATGTATTTTAAGGACTAAAATACTAACCGACACACGATCAACACAATCAAATTTATACACTATCCAATTTTATACACAAACACAAGATCAAGAAAATAGAGTTTTGGATCTTAGAAGAATAGAGGAGAAATCACTAATCTATAACACTTCATTTCTTGGCGAATACGAGTGTTCTTCTCATGCACTTGATAGAAAAAGGAAGAAGGCAGAAGAAGAGATTGGATTACTTGAAACAAGATTAAACTATGCTAATGATCAAGAGATTTAGAAAGAGAAAGAATGTTTTAGTGAGAGAAAGTTATCTGAAAAATTCGTGCTAAGAGGTCTGTTTTTCTACAGGGAATGGTGCAGTATTTATAGCCAGGAAAACCTAACGTCTCTTGTGGGCGGTCCCGGCGGTCCCAAATATATCTGGGGGACGTCCTCTCCATCAGGGGGCCGCCCCTAGGTACATGCTCCCATACTTATTGTTAAATATAAGAACTACTGGTATAGAATAGTATATATTTGTCATTGTAGGTTCATGTGATGAATCATGGAAGAAAACAGAAGAATACACAAAGATTTGAAGCTTAAACGAAGAAATAACTAAAGATAAAGATCTCTCGACACCTGTCCACTATTTTGGCCATAACTTGAGCATACGAACTCCGTTTGACGCAATTCTGGCGGCTACAAAAGCATAATTCAATTATCTACAACTTTGATTTTTAGTCCAAGAGCTAAAAATGCACCAAAACCGCCGCACTTGCAAATAAGTGCAGTGTACTTTTTCATCAGCATTTATTCATCAACATTTATGAGCCCTTAACCGACATAGGTATGCATTCCTTCTGCTGTAACAAACCTATTTTTTACAAAGGATCATTTTTCTAAATCACTTTCTTTTTCATAAAACACACTTGGTAAAACTTCATCTTTCATACTCAAAATGCATCATATCTGTGTTCCCCATACCCACCTCCCAATATAATTAGCACGCATTGACTATTTTGCAAAAGACTAAGATTTTTAGAAGGAGTTGTGCCATGTTTTTACTTTAGAATTTAATCTTCTTTTTCCTTTTCAGCTTCTACCAATAGTTTTTTATGGTATGTAAGGACATATGTTTTATCATCTAAGTCTATTTTCATAAACCTTATCTTTTCCTCATACCAAAGTTAACCTTGTTGATGAGCAACCAATTGTGCTTCAGCTTTCTTTAATGCTTGAGTATATGCCGTAATTTCTATGCTTGCATCACTAAGTTGTGTTTCGTTGTTCATCACTGAATTTTTTAAGGTTTATTATATGATGCTAACATCATTAGAAAAGATTGTACTTCTCTGTCTGAGGCCTGAACTGTTGAAGCATCAAAGCTAAAATCTTCTCTTCTTTGAGTGCCTGGTCCAATCACACCTTTCATCAATAGTCACCAAAGCTTTCGAGTCTCCTGCTTACTAGATCTTCTCCCACACATTATTATAGAGTTCCAAGCATCTATACTCTTACTATCTTGGTTTCCCTTGGTTCTACACTCTCTAGCAAAATGCCCTGTCTTGTGACAATTATAGCACTCGACTTTGGTTTTATCAAAACCAACCGGTTCCTTGGCATCAAATTGTAGCTTTCTACCTGTCTTTTTGTAGAACTTTTTCATTCTCATTGAAATCATGGCCACCTGCCATTTCAAGTCCATTTCTTCTAAGTCAAATTCATCAAGCTGTTCCAGATCTTCATGATCCATTGAACCCGCAAAACCCCCCCCCCTGCGAACCCCTCTCGCCCCCCCTCCCCCACCTGTGCATGTAAGGAATATGATGAAGCATGCTCATATTGTGAGTTTTGACCAGAAGGATTGGAAACACCATAAGCTGTACTAACATCATTAGTACTGCTAGTGTTCTCAGAGACAAATGCTACATTCTGCGTGCTAGAGGATGATGCAGTAGAGCCTTTAACATCATTCTCAAAGACTCTTAGATTATTATACAAATCATCAAAGCTGAGATGTCCACTCCTGGTTGGTCCTCATGATCCAAGAAACTTGAGGACCAGGAATGAAGGTAGAGATCTAAGAATTTCCTGAATTTGACCTCAGCGAATATAGACGCCTGCACCATGAATCTCTAATTGACTCAGAAGACTTTGAAACCTGTCATAGCCTTTATGTAGTCCTTCTGAGTTTGATACAGAGAAGCCTTCAAACTGTTGCTTTAGAATATACTTCTGCATCTTCTTTGATTCATCATTTCTACCAAATCTAGATTTGATGGCATTCCACATCTCTTTAGCATCAGTCATTTTATGAAATTTAGCAAGATGATCTTATCTCTCATTTTTTTTTTTTTTTCCCCTTTTTTTTTTTTTTTTTTTTTCCTTTTTTTTGTATTTCCCACAACCTATTTTTTTGTTTTTTTTTTTTTTTTTTTTTTTTATGGTTATAAATAAAACAAACCATAAGCAAATGGTCCTAGCTTTTCTTTCTGCTCTTTCTCTGGCTGAGAATATCGTCTGCAGGTCCGGAGAACCTTGATTTGACCTTGCGTATCTGTGGTGATTGATCCAGGCCATTTCAGTTTGTATAACTCCCAGATTGGATAGTTGTATGGGTTAAATAATATTCCATTTTCATGGCCATATGTCGTATTCTCCTCTTCTTGAGTAATAGGAAGTTTGATGGATAACCATTGTGTGGAGTTTGTTGTGTTGGTGTTTGTGTATGTGGTGTGGTGGTGGTGGAATATCATCTTGTGATCCAGCCATTGAATTGCTTTGTACGATAGGTTATAACTAGTTTTTGTTCTTCTTACTCAGAGTTTCTCACAAGCTCTGATGCCACTTGTGAGTCCCAAACTAAACAGATCTTTGCAGTCTGCTAATGGTGATAACCAACTTGTATAAATACAGATTGACTATGAGAAGAAAACATGACTATGAATACTTATTGTATATTGGGAATTACACAATTATATTAAAAGAATATAAATAATAAAACTTAGATTTTTCTATTAATTGTAATATGATCTACAGATTATAACTCTGAGATATGATTGTATGAGATATAGATTGTATGTTGTCCAATGTGTGTCGCTCTCTAATGTCGTAGGGCTTCCTTTTATAGACCCAGGATAAACCCTTTTTTTTTTTTTTTTTTTCTTTTTTTTTTTAACAGGATCTTACAAAATGCGTAAAAGATAAACATATTCTTTCTTACAATATCTCATACTATTCTTAGACGGTACTAACTATTTTTACTAACGGTACTACACTAATCTGAGCAGTACTTAACACTTTGTACTGTCAGTTTTAACTATAACTATCGGTACTATGTATATACCTACGGTACTATTCAGGAATGTATCATCCAACAATATAGATTAACTCTTGCTGTTTGTCATATTCCACACTAACGAGCGAACACGGGTAAAGCACCTAAGAATAAACAAACAATAGCAAGGGAAGCAGTAGGACGCGTTAAACCAAAAAAATGTGGAAACTAGAAGGAGGGGTTGAACTAGTTTACGGTTGGTTTACGTTTTAAAAACTTTGCTTATAAAAACACTAGATTCGAATATATGCAAGATCAACCAACAATATGAACAACTAATGTATCTACCTACTTGCAACACAATCACAATACTACAATAAATAAGAAACGAAAACAATTATAAAGCAGGTAAGGATAGAATGATCAAAACCAAGGAACCACAGATTATAGTGGTTCGACTACGAAGCTCCTTCTTGCCCTATTCACTCCCGAGTATCCTACTCAGATTTCACTGATGTTAACAAGTCCCTTTAGACGGAGAAAACCGTTTATATGTCGCTACGTTGTTTTTCGATACTAAGCTAAATGTCGAGTCTTAGCTAGAACCAATCTACCACTTTACCAATGTATTTTAAGGACTAAAATACTAACCGACACACGATCAACACAATCAAATTTATTACACTATTCGATTTTACACACAAACACAAGATCAAGAAAATAGAGTTTGAATCTTAGAAGATAGGAGCGAGAAATTCACTAATCTATCAACACTTCATTTTTGGCGGAATACAGTGTTCTTTCCTGCACTTGATAGAAAAAGGAATAAGGAGAAGCAGAGACTTTGGTCACTTGAAACAAGATTAAACTATGCTAATGATCAAGAGATTTAGAAAGAGAAAGAATGTTTTAGTGAGAGAAAGTTATCTGAAAAATTCGTGCTAAGAGGTCTGTTTGTCTAACTGGGAATGGTCCCAGTATTTATAGCCAGGAACCTAAAGTAATCTTGTGGGCGGTTCCCGGCCGGTCCCAAATAATATCTGGGGGGGACGTCCTTCTCCAATCAAGGGCCGCCCTAGGAACCATGCTCCCATACTTATTGGTTAGATATAAGAACTATTGGTATAGAATAGAGTATATTTGTCATTGTAGGTTCATGTGATGTGTCGTGGAAGAAAACAAAAGAAAAGACAAAGATTTGAAGCTTAAACGAAGAAATAACTAAAGATAAAGATCTCCCGACACCTGTCCACTATTTTGGCCATAACTTGAGCATACGAACTCCGTTTGACGCAATTCTGGCGGCTACAAAAGCATAATTCAATTATCTACAACTTTGATTTTTAGTCCAAGAGCTAAAAATGCACCAAAACCGCCGCACTTGCAAATAAGTGCAGTGTACTTTTTCATCAGCATTTATTCATCAACATTTATGAGCCCTTAACCGACATAGGTATGCATTCCTTCTGCTGTAAACCTCAAACGATTATATCAAAGGTTGATTTTCTTAATATCACTTTCCTTATTCATAAACACACTTTGTAAAACTTCATTTTCATAACTCAAAATGCCATCATATCTGTGATCCCCATACCCAAGTCCAAATTTATCATTAGCACTCATCTGACTATTTTGCAAAAGACTAAGATTTTTAGAAGAGTTGTGCCATTTTTCTACTTTAGCTTTTAAATCTTCTTTTTCCTTTTCAGCTTCTGCCAATAGTTTCTTATGGTATGTAAGGACATCTGTTTTATCATCTAAGTCTATTTTCATAAACCTTATCTTTTCCTCTTACCAAAGTTGACCTTGTTGATGAGCAACCAATTATGCTTCAACTTTCTTTAATGCTTAAGTATATGCCTTAATTTCTATGCTTGCATCACTAAGTTGTGTTCTTTGTTCATCACACAATTTTTTAAGTTTATTATATGATGCAACACATTCATTAGAACAAGATTATACCTCTCTGTCTGAGCCTGAACTGTTGCAAGCCATCAAAGCAAAATCTTATTCTTCTTCTTCTGAGTGACTGGTCCAATCAACACCTTCTCCATCAATAGTCACCAAAGCTTTAGAGTCCTCTTGCTTACCAGATGTTCTCCCATCCTTATTTCCAGAGTTACAAGCATCTCTCCTCTTACTATCTTGATTTCCGATGGTTCTACACTCTCTAGCAAAATGCCTTGTCTTGTGACAATTATAGCACTCGACTTTGGTTTTATCAAAACCAACCAGTTCCTTGGCATCAAATTGTAGCTTTCTACCTATCTTTTTGTAGAACTTTTTTATTCTCATTAAAATCATGGCCACCTGCCATTTCAAGTCCATTTCTTCTAAGTCAAATTCATCAAGCTGTTCCAGATCTTCATGATCGAATTGAGGGCAACTAGATTGATTTGCAAGTAAGGAATATGATGAAGCATGTTCATATTGTGAGTTTTGAACAGAAGGATTAGAAACACCATAAGCGGTACTAACATCATTAGTACTGCTAGTGTTCTTAGAGACAAATGCTACATTCTGCGTGCTAGAGGATGGTGCAGTAGAGCCTTTAACATCATTCTTAAAGACTCTTAGATTATTATACAGATTATCAAAGCTGAGACTGTCCACTCCTGGCTTGGTCCTCATGATCTAGGAAACTTGAGACCAGGCAGAAGGTAGAGATCTAAGGAATTTCTGATTTGCATCCTCAGTAGAGACGCCTACACCATGAATCTCTAATTGAATCAGAAGACTTTGAAACCTGTCATAGCCTTTATGTAGTCCTTCTGAGTTTGATAAGAGAGCCTTCAACTGTTTGCTTTAGGCAATATACTTCTGCTCTTTTTGATTCATCATTTCTACCAATCTAGATTTGATGGCATCCCACATCTCTTTAGCATCAGTCATTTTATGAAATTTAGCAAGATGATCTTCTGGTAAAGCCATAAGAAAAAAAGTGGTCTAGCTTTTCTTCTCTTTCTCTGCATGAGATTCTTTCTGCAGTCCGGTAGAACTAGATTTGACCTTGCGTATTGTGGTGATCTGATAGACAGAGTACCTGTGTTGTCCACGTTTGTATAACTTCCGCAGATAGATAGGTCTGTTCTGGGGTTCTAATATATAATGTAATTTTCATGGCCCATATGTCGGTATTGCTGTTCATAGATTGAGAATAGAAGGTTTGTAGGTTGGAAACACTCGAGATGATCGAGAGTTGTAGTTAGAGAGACTTGAGGGCTTTTGTGATTGGGTGGTGGTGGTGTGGAATGTTTCTCAGTGTCGATGTTGATACAGCCAGTGGAATTGCTTGTACACACGATGGGTTGTGTATAATTCGTTGTTGTGTTGTCTTCTTAACTGTTGTAGAGTAGCTCACAAGCTCTGCGCTTGCCACTTGATGAGGTCACCAATATAGACATAATGGTTTGCACAGTCTGTGCTAATGGTGATTAAACAGAGTATACTATTACTGAGCGCATCTGTTCAGAAGTTACTGAGGCCTCAACTTGTATAAATGACCGATTGACAGTATAGCTAGGAAACTACTGACTATGAGAACTTGTGTGATATATGCGGAATCTAGACATCGAGTAATTTATTTGTAATTAGAACGAAATAATACTGTGAGACTGTGGAGTTTGATGAGTATTAATACTGCCTAAATGCATTGAGAGACCAGTATTACATAACTTTGATATATGTCGATTGGTTGAAGTTAAGATTGCGTATCGCGCGCGTCTCAGAATAGTGGTGTGTTCGTGTTATCTCTGATGTCGTAGGGTGTGCCTATTATGAATAGACCCCACGAAGAGATAGTAAGAACATGCGGCGTTCACAGGCTTGCCTCATAATATCGACGCGCTCGTTCGCTCGCTTCTTACTGTTATCGAGCGCGTTCTATACAATTATCTCATTAGCATATCTCTTAAACGGTACTAAACTCTTTTTTATACTAATGGTATACTATCTGAGCTAGTTAGTGAACACTTTGTACTGTCAGTTATAACTATACTATCGGTAATAAGTATATACACTTACGGTACTAAGTCAGGAATGTATAATTCCCAACAATATAGATAACACCATTGATGTTAGTCATATTCCCACACTAAGAGCGAACCACGTAAAGCACACTAAGAACTAAACAAACAAAAGATAAGGGAAGCAGATGACGCATAAACAAAAATGTGGAAACTAGAAGGAGGGGTTGAATAGTTTACCGGTTGGTTTACGTTTCAAAAGCTTTGCTTATAAAAACACTAGATTCGAATATATGCAAGATCAACCAACAATATGAACAACTAATGTATCTAACTACTTGCAACACAATCACAATATTAACAATAAATAAGAAACGAAAACAATATAAAGAATAGTAAAAGGATAGAATGATCGACCAAGAACCAAGATTTATATTGGTTCTGACTACGATGATCCTCTTCGCCCTATTCGCCACTCCGAGTATCCTACTCAAGATTTCACTATGTTAACAAGCTCCCTTTAGACGGAGAAAACCGTTTATATGTCGCTTACGCCCCAACAGTACTAACTTCTTTTACCTTAGCAGTATAAACTTTTTGGTTTGAAAAATTTGTTCTTAGTACTGTTGTTCTTTTGAAAGGCCTTGATGATGGTGAATGAGTTTTGTGAAAAACATTTGCTGGTCTAACACCATTCACAATGGGCTTAACAGTATTAACTTTCAGAGCAGTGCTAGTTAGTACTGTCTGTCTGTTAACATTTTGTCTAGCAGTACTAAAATTGTTAGTACTGCTAGCTTTAGCAGTATTAACTGGATTATTTCCAGTTCTTGTTTGTACTGCTAAAGGTACAAATTGATTTTGTTTATTTACCCTTTGAACATTGTTCCATGTTGGTTTCCTCTCCCCTGTACCATTACCCTTAGACATATTTTGTTTGTTTAGTTCAACTTGTTTAGCCAATTTTACATGATAATCACAATCTCTTATTAAATGACTAAAACTACCACAGACAAAACATGCTCTTTCAGTAAACCCATGCCCCAACTCTTTGTTGTTAACCTTAGGTTTTTGACTATGTGTAGACTGATTCTTAACATTTTCCCTAGGTGTTTTTACTTGCTTGTTAGCAAAACTAGGTGTATCAAGTCCTTTAGTTTGTACAGACACATACTCATCATCACTATCTGATTCATACTCCTCAATGATAGGAGCATCAGACCAGACCTTAGGTTGAACTTCTATATTTGATTCATTGACAACTGGTTCAGACACTAATTCAGAAGGTTCTGTACTAATGTTAGAGTCACAGGTATCAAGTTCAGTTGTTTGGGATTCAGATTCACTTGGTTGAGTCTTTTCTGGACCATATGTATATTGTGAGTCATCTATTTCAATATCAGGTCCAGAGGGCAAATAATTTCCTGTCATGGGTGGAGGTACTGCCTGCATTTCACATGTTTTAACAAGCCTTTTATGCAAAGGTGGATTTTCAAAATCACTTTTATTGCTCTTAAAGACACTTTGCAAAACTTCATTTTCATAACTCAAAATCCCACTATATCTGTAATCACCATACCCTAGCCCAAATTTATCCCTGGCACTCATATGATGATTTACAATTTTACCAAGATTTTTTGAAGAATGATTCCATTTGTCTACTATTACTTCCAAATCATCTTTTTCTTTTTGAGCTTTAGCCAACAATTTCTTATGGTATGTTAGAACATCTGTTTTATCATCTAAATCTATTTTCATAAATTTGATTTTTTGTTCATACCAAAGTTGACCTTGTTGATGGGCAACTAACTGTGCTTCAACTTTCTTAAGACCTTGAGTATAAGCCTTTATTTCTACGCTAGCATCACTAAGTTGCTCTCTTTGAGCATCATAGAGTCTTTTAAGGTTAGTATAAGACTCTTTACACTCATTTGAACAGGAATTTACCTGTGTGTCTGATCCTGA
This sequence comes from Tanacetum coccineum, assembly GCA_026074375.1. Lineage (NCBI taxonomy): Eukaryota > Viridiplantae > Streptophyta > Magnoliopsida > Asterales > Asteraceae > Tanacetum > Tanacetum coccineum. Next base: position 78,374 of record BQNB010004687.1, on the reverse strand, counting down.
GCTGTTGCTAGCCATGAAAGCAAAATTTTCATCATCTTCTGAATGAGTTGTCCAGTCAACACTTTCTCCATCAACTGTCACCAATGCTTTAGACTCTTCTTTCTTTCCAGTTCTGCTCCCATCTTTATTTCCAGGATTCCATCCATCCCTCCTTCTGTTATCTTCCTTTGTTCTACACTCTCTTGCAAAATGCCCTGTTTTGTGGCAGTTGTAGCATTCCACTTTGGTTTTATCAAAACCAACAGGTTCTTTTGCATCAAACTGTAGCTTTCTACCAGTCTTCTTGTAGAACTTCTTTATTCTCATGGAGATCATTGCCACTTGCCATTTTAAGTCCATTTCTTCAAGGTCATATTCATCAACCTGGTCTAAGTCCTCATGATCCAGTTGAGGACAACTTGATTGACTTGCAAGCAAGGAATATGATGATGTTTGTTCATGCTTTGAATTATGACCAGAAGTATTGGAAACACCATAAGCGGTACTAACATCATTAGTACTGCTGGTGTTTTCAGAAACAAATGCTACATTTTGCAAGTTGGAAGATGATGCAGTAGAGCCTTTTACATCATTTTCAAAGACTCTTAGATTGTTGTACAAGTCATCAAAACTGAGACTGTCCATTCCTGGTTTGTTCCTCATAATTAAGGAAACTTGTAACCAAGCAGAAGGTAGAGATCTTAGAAATTTCTGATTTGCATCTTCAGTAGATACACCTGCTCCATGAATCTCTAACTGACTGAGAAGACTTTGGAATCTCTCATAGCCTTTGTGAATCCCATCTGTGTTGGATACAGTGAATCCTTCAAACTGTTGCTTCAAGATGTACTTCTGCATCTTTTTGGATTCATCATTTCCACCAAATCTGGATTTGATGGCATTCCACATTTCTTTTGCATCAGTCATCTTATGGAATTTAGCTAGATGATCTTCTGGTATGGCCATTAGCAAGGTGGTCCTAGCTTTTCTTTCTCTTTCTCTGGCCACTATTTCTTCTGCTGTTTTAGGAGGCAAAATTTTAATTTGTCCTGATGTATCAGTTGTGACTGACACAGGACCATTTCCATTTTGGATAACCTCCCAAATTGGATAGTCTGTATGAGCCAAATAGTGTTCCATCTTCATAGCCCATATATCATATTCTCCCTTTTTGAGAATAGGCAGCTTGATGGTTGAGACTGTATGAGGAGTTTGTTGTGTTGGTGTTTGTTGTGTTGATGGTGGAGGTGGTGGTGGTGGATTATCATCTTGTGTTCCAGACATGTTTAGTTTTGTTGGTTGGAGATGAATAACTGGTTTTATCTGTTCTTCTTATTCAGAGTTTCTCAAAGCTCTGATACCACTTGATGGTCCTGTTAAACTGAATAGATCTTTGCAGCCTATAAAGGATGATAGCCAAGATGTATAAATACAAATGACTATGTAGAAACAATGACTATGAATACTATGTGTTAATGCGGAATCTTAACACAGGTACTAAGAAGAACAATGAACAACTGAATAACAACTTTATTAATGTGTTCTTGAGGATTACAGATTGCTAACTATGATATTGTATATGATTTGCTAAGCTTGTGTATTCGTCTGTGATCGTCTATTTCTAACTATGCCAACAGTGATCCTTTTATAGACTAAGGATAACCCTAATAGGCTTACATATCTTTTTCTTAAATATCTCATAAATATCTTTTAAATATCTTCTCAACGGTACTAACTAACTTTCTACTAACGGTACTAACTAACTAACAGTACTTAATACTTTGTACTGTCGGTACTAAGTATAACCGTCAGTACTAACTATTTGTACTGTCGGTATATAGTTAAGAAAACATTAATCCTAACAGAAGAGATTGAAGTAAGATTGAAGTATCGCAATCAGATGAGAAGATGGGAGATGTATGTGAATGGAAGACCACTTAGACCGCGAATAGAACGCCCAGAATAATCGACCCTTAGGGGGAGATTGTTATGTTCATAAAAAGTGTCGATTATGAGGTTTAATTATATTTAGTCATTAATCTTTATTTTGTTTAGAATAAAGTAGTTTGTAATAAGGTATATTATGCTAAAAGTAAGAAATAGCATAATTGCCAAAGAATATGGACTAGAAGTGAAACATTAGAAAAATAAAAGAAGGGAAGCCTCCTTCCTTCTCCTGTAAATACCCCTTCTAATCACCATTAGAAGGTGATGCCTTGTAATAAACTTTTCCTTTTTCCCTCCATTTTAATAATATTTGAAATTTAAATACTTTCCATCCTCTACTATTCTCTCTAAGCTTTCATGGTTTATTATGTATGATTCAAGATAAGCAAGACCTAATAAAAGCCCAAACATATAACCCTGTCCAAGTCAAACAATAACACCTGGTTAAAATTACAATTTACCATCCTCCTCCCTCTTAATTTTTATAACTGCAACGAGTTAGTAACAGGATAAAATCCCATTCACCCACATGCCTACCTCATTCAAAAAGCCTGACATAACCTTAGTCTACCTGGAAAATCCTTGACGTCTTATTGGAGGATGATAGCTGGCACATGATCCAAGGGCTATAATTGATGAAATTGAGGTGGTTAATGAATGAATGGCTAGGATTAGAAGCTGAGGACGCTCCTCCAAGACCTAGAAGCTTCCTCAAGCCCTATAAATAGATGAATCCTCAACACACAGAGCATCTAGTTTTTTCTTAGTCGTTTTAGCTTAAATTTAGCTTATTGTCTTTTCATAATTGTATTTTCATTTAAAAAAGCATTGTAAACATTTGATTATTAATAAAATCTTAGTTTCATTTATATTGTGTTCTATTTTGAATTCTGTTTTTACTATTATGCAATTTAGCTTAACATGTGTTTGGAAATAACCTAATAAGCAATAAGCTCTTTTTACCTAAAAAAGCTAAAACTTATTTAGTTAAGTTAGCTTCTAGCTTAACTGAATAAGCAGTTCACTCAAATCCACTCAAAATAACTGAATAAGCCACTTAGAAGATAAGCCAAAAATAGAAGGGCTTATAGGGCTTATTCAGAGCTTATGTTTTAAGCTAGCTTGTAGATCTAAGCTCTAAAAGAGCAATTTAGATCTCTGTTTAGCTGGGATCAAGGTACTTGTTCTATTTCCTATATTTAACTTAATTTCCTTATTTAGATAATCAATTTGCTTATTTCTATTTACTTTCTGCTTAAATGTGCTTATTTTATCTCATGCTGGCTTAATATGTCTTAGATGTCAAGTTTACATAAGTAGAATTAGTTTAGTTTATGTTTTGAATAAAACTGCTTAATTTTAGTCATAATAGCTTTTTAATTTAGCTTATTTGTTAGTGCTTATTTCTCTAAGGTACTTGCTTATTTGTCCTCGATAAACATAGTACTAAATTTGTTTTAGCAAATTAGAGCTTAGATTGGTCTGTTTTTTGCTTAAAAATAGATTTATAAGTTTTAAAGGGGTGTTTGGGACAAGCAGGTTTAGCATAGTAAAAATGGTATTTAGCTTGTTTTAGGTGATCAAAATAGTTTCATAAGCTCTACATAAGTCTCATTAATAGTTTTACTAAGCTTGAAATAAGTTTTGATAGGTTTAATAGTTTGTTTCATTAAAGAGTCAAATATGCTATTCCATTTGTTCCTCAGAAGGCTTATTTGTTGAATGTGTCTTAAAGTCTATTTAAAATGTGGAATTTGTGCTCTCAGTTGGTTCATTTGCAGCTTTAAACATCTATTTTGAGTTAAAAGTTGTTGGGAAAGCAGTTTAAATGTTTTTGGATCAAAATTCAGTCAAAGTAGTGGTAGGTTTTAGGTTAAGTTTAAATGTCTCTAATGTACAAATCATTTGTGGTTAAACTTTAGCTTAATTTAGGTTAATGTTTGTTGCATTTAGCTTATTAAAGTAAAAGTTCTGTCTGTTTTTAGCTTTTAGTATATCAAAATCATTATTGAGTCTTAAAACTATTCTGCAAGTAGTCTATTTCTCTTAAAAAGTTCAAAGATAAGTAGAGTAAACTGCTATTTTCATTCAACTTTTCTAGCTTATACCCTTAAATGATTTGCTTATTTCTAGCTTATTAGTGTTAATTGAGTCTAGTACTTTACATGTTTTCACTTTTCATCTTATTTTCAAGTACTTATTAGTCTCTAATCTTGGCTTAAAATTTGTCATAAGTCCTTTAAAATCCATTTTGTGTCAAATTGTCTTAAGGCTTTTGCGGCTTTTTAGCTAAACTTGTTTGCTTATTTTAAATCATAAGTGCTTATTAGGTTTAGGTGTTGATCTGTTTCAGCTTATTTGTGTTTCTAAATTGCTTATTAAGTCTAAAAAGCCCAAACCATTTTCGCTAGTTTTCAAGTTTTTAAAAGCAAAACTGCCACTTTATTTAGCTTTTTCCTAGCTTAAAAATAAGTTTTAGAGAAAGTTGCTTTATTAAATTTGCTTATTTTTGCTTATTGTTTAGCTGTTTTAAAAGAAAATAAATTTAAAAAAAAAAGGAAGTAACAGTGTTCGAACCTGTGACCTTCCCTTTACACACACAACACCTCACCCAACGCGCCCTTGGTTCTTTTTCATAATACATTTGCACCCTTTATTAGTTAAATACAGTTTAGTAATTAGCTTATTTTAGCTTATTGATTTTTCACAACTTATTGGGTGTAGCTTTTTCACTCATTTCTTTGCAAACCCTTAGAATAGTGTCTAGTATTTTCCATAATTTTTTCAGAATTTTCAGTTTTCATTTAATATTTTTAATTGAATTTTTAGTTTAAAAAACTTTAAAATTAGTTTTAAAAACAATAAAAATACAAAAAATATATTTTCTGTTTCTAAAAATTAATTTTATAATTTTAGTCTAATAAATTTGCATTTTGAGTTTTTAGAGTTTAATTTGATAATTTTTAGTTTATCCATTAGTCGTTAATTAATCGTTAAGTGCTTAATTGTCGTTAGAATTTAATTGTGCCTTTAATTCTAGTTTAGCGTGCCTTTTTATTTGCTTCCCTTTACGTATTTAGTATTAGTAACCAAAATCCAAAAATCGATCATTCAATCACGCGATCGCCGACAAGCACCAAATCGGATTTATCAATTCACCCTTCATTCGGGATACGACATCCGGGAGATAAAATATGTTTGTTCCTCAAGCACTTTTTTATATCAAAGGGCCAAGGATTTCTCTCTATATCTATAGCTTATTTGTTATATATATATATATATAGATATTTATATATATATAATATATTTCTAATATATTATAGTATATATATAGCATTATCCACTCGTCTCTCTCTATATATATATATTATATATATATATTATATATATATATGAGCTTTTATTCTAACCACATGTCTTATCCTCTCTCTCTCTCTCTCTCTCTATATATATATATATAGCTTATCCTCTCTATACTATAGCTTATTTGGTATATATATATATTATCAAACCAGTCATCAATGCAGTGATACAGGTCATTGGAAGAGAAACTGTCCTCAGTATTTAGCCGAGTTGCTAAAGAAGAAGTTATCTCTAGGAGCTAGCAGTTCATGTATCTTCACCATAGAACTCTATACTTTTCCTAATACATCTTGGGTTTATGACACTGGTTGTGGTACTCACATCTGTAATACAACTCAGGGTCTCAGGGCAAGTAGGAAACTAAAGCTAGGAGGTTTAAGCTTATACGTGGCAATGGTCAGCGTGCAGCCATTAAAGCAATTGGTTCTTTTCATTTATGTCTCCCGAGTGGATTAGTTATTGTTTTGAGCAATTGTCATTATGCTCCCTCTATTACTAAAGGAATTATTTCAGTTTCGTGTTTATACGATGATTGTTTTGTTAACTATTTCATGAATAATACAATTCAAGTTTCTAGGAATAATATGGTTTATTTTAGTGTTGTCCCAAGGGATGGTATTTTTGAAATTGATTTGTCTAATTCTAATACAAATGATAGTTCTATGTATGCTGTAAGCAACAAAAAGGTCAAGTCAGACTTGGACTCTGCTCTCTTGTGGCACTGTCGTCTAGGACACATTAGCAAGAAATGTATTGAGAAGTTGCAACATGATAGACTTCTTAATTCAACTGACCTTAGGGCTTTTGAAAAATGTGTCTCTTGTATGTCTGGAAAGATGGCAAGAAAACCTTACACACATCAAGTGGATAGGGCCAAAGATCTACTTGGACTAATACACACCGATGTATGTGGCCCATTTTAAGATCATGTTAAGACAAGGAGCAAGCTACTTCGTCAGTTTCACTGACGACTTTAGTCGTTATGCTTATGTTTACTTGTTAAAGCATAAACATGAAGTGTTTGAAACTTTCAAAGTGTTTTAAAAGGAAGTAGAAAATCAACTCGGTAAGACCATAAAATCGCTACGTTCTGATCATAGGGGCGAGTATATGAGTCAAGAGTTTTTGGATCATCTAAAGGATCATGGGATTATCGCCTATCGTACTCCTCCTTACATGCCACAACACAATGATGTGTCAGAGAGGAGAAACAAAACCCTACTAGATATGGTTCATTCCATGATGAGTCAAACAACTCTTCCAAAGTCCTTTTGGGGATTATGCTCTTGAGACTACTGCATGCATTCTCAATATGGTTCCAACTAAGAAGGTTGAAAAGACACCATACGAAGTATGGCATGGGCAAGCCCCTAAGCTGTCTTACTTAAAAGTCTGGGGTTGTGAGGCACTTGTTAAGTGAGATACTCTTACCAAGCCTGATAAGTTAGAACCCAGATCTATTAAGTGTATCTTTGTAGGATACCCAAAGGAAACAATGTTCGAGAACAAAGTACTTGTTATTCAGAATGCTGAATTCCTAAAGAATAGTCTTATAACTCAAGAAGCAAGTGGGAGTTTAGAAGATCTTGAAATTATTCAAGAAGAAGATACGCATCCTTCTATAGCATTAGATTTAATCATGACGAGGATGATCTATAAACAGATGAACCTCAAAGTGATATCATTCCCATTCTTAGGTCCATAAGGACACGACATGCCCCAGATCATATGTGCTTATATGTAGATGCTGAGGAGCATGAGTTAGGGGATCTTGGTGAACCCGCTAACTATAAAGCTGCATTGTTAGACGCTGAGTCTGATAAATGGCTGAATGCTATGAATATGGAAATGCAATCCATAAAAAACAACGAAGTTTGGGACTTAGTTGATCTTCTTCCTAACCGCAAAATTGTTGGTAGCAAATGGCTCTTTAAAAAGAAGACCGACATGGATGGAGCTGTATACACCTATAAAGCTCATCTTGTAGCGAAGGGCTTCACTCAAACCTACGATGTTGATTATAAAGAAACCTTCTCTCCTGTTGTAGACATTAGAGCTATTAGGATTCTTATAGCCATACCCGCGTATTATGACTATGAGATTTGTCAAATGGATGTCAAAACTGCCTTCCTCAATGGACATCTCTTAGAAGAAGTCTATATGGAGCAACCGAAAGGTTTTGTCGATCCAAAATATCCTAACCAAGTATGCAAGCTAAAACATTCCATTTATGGACTTAAGCAAGCATTAAGGCAATGGAATAAATGATTTGATGATGAAATAAAGAAATTTGGTTTCACTCAAAATCGTGATGAGCCATGCGTATATATAAAAGCTAGTGGGAGTAATTTCATTTTCCTAATCTTGTATGTCGATGACATATTAATCATGGGTAATCACATTCCAATGTTACAAGATGCAAAATTTTACCTTGGAAGGTGTTTTGCTATGAAAGATTTAGGTGAAGTTGCATATATTCTTGGAATCAAGATCTACAAAGATATATCACGTCGGTTAATTGGTTTGTGTCAAAGTGCTTATATTGAGAAAACCTTAAAGAGATTTCACATGGAGAATTCCAAACGTGGAAGTATCCCCATGCAAGAAAATCTAAGACTGAGTAAATCACAAGGTGCTTCAACACCTGCTGAATTGAAGCGCATGCAAAATGTGCCATATGCCTCGGCTGTGGGCTCGATTATGTATGTTGTGAGATGTACTTGCCCTGATGTTGCGTTCGCTCAGAACATAACAAACCGATTTTAACAGAATCCAAGTGATCTTCACTGGACTACTGTTAAGAACATTCTGAAGTATCTTAGGAATACTAAAGATATGTTTCTTGTTTACGGAGGTGATATAAAACGAGAGCTTAAGGTTTCTTGCTACACTGATGTTGGATATTTGACGGATGCTGATGACCTCAAGTCTCAGACTAAATATGTATTCGTTTTAAATGGAGGTTTTGTTGACTGGAAGAGTGCCAAGCAAAACATTTTCGCAACTTCATCTGCAGAAGCTGAGTATATTGCTGCTTATGATGCTTCTAAGGAAGCCGTTTGGGTTAGGAAATTCATTTCTGTGCTTGGTGTTGTTCCCACAATTTAAGAACCCATAAACATGTATTGTGATACTACTAGAGCAATTGCTATAGCTAAAGAATCAGGAATTACTAAAGGTACTAGACATTTTCATGCCAAAGTTCACTACCTTCGTGAAGCTATTGAATATAGCGACATAAAGTTAGAAAAAGTTCACACAGATGACAACTTAGATGATCCTTTTACTAAAGCATCAACCTTTCCAAAGCATTCAGAACATACTAAGAATATTAGAATGCTTCCAGCTAGTAGTCTCATGTAAATCTATGTTTTATTAGTATTTGGATAATTGAGATTGTAAGACAATTTTATTTTCTGATGTATAAAGATACTTGGTATTTGTTTCCAATCATATAATAATTCTTATCCTATATTTGCATGTTTAATCCTTGAATGATTTATCTAACTAAATATGTCCATTATCGGTTAACAATATGGGAGTATTGTTACATAAGGCAAATGTGAGTCAGGGCCAGTCCTGAGCTTTTTGCTGCCCTGGGCAAGACAATTTTTTATGCCCTAAACGAGACTACCAAATATTGATTACATTGTGTCATTAAAGATATGTTATGAATACTAATAACGGATTAACGATAAAGTAGTGCCATGTCACTTAATATTTGTAACGATACACACGCGATGCACATTATTAAAATTTTAGTACGTAAAATAAAAACTAAAAGTTGTTACACACAAAAATTGTACTAGTTAGTTAAATACATCTAAAAAAAATTATTCTTATATAATTATATTATGCACAAACTGTTTTATAAGCCTAAAACAAAACCCAGGCATTTCACATGTAGGAAATAAAATTAAAATCAATAAAATATAAAGTTAAAAGGAAAAATATGTGAAAATAATGTCAAAATCGAAAAGCTATTGTCAATCCAAGTAGTCGTAACTTATGACTTTTTTTAAAAACTATTTATCACAAATACATTGTTATTTAGTTGCAAAAACTATGTATATACGTCTTTAAAAATATTATTGAAATAGAAATAAAAAATAAGTTAAAAGATATTAATACAATATCTTAAAATAAGGTAGCTGACAAGTTTTGTTGGAAATAGTAATCTACCATTAAATATATTTTTATTCTCTCTCTTGGTCATCTTCACTTCAATATCATTCATGGAAGAAAAAATAACATATAGACATTAAATCATAAGAACATCAAATAAAACTTATTCCCGACATCATAAAAATGATGCCCCCCTGCTCATTTGATGCCCTAGGCCGTCGTCCTCGCTGCCCATAGCCAGGGTCGGTCCTGATGTGAGTGTTGGTTATATTCTTTGAATATATGAATGGTTCCCGCCAAACTTATATGTTATTCACAAGGGATGCATATTGGACTCCCCAACCTTTAATTTTTACTTTTGGATCCGTTGTCATAAGTAAGTTATTGAATATGGTTAGTTAAGTCATCCTTAGACTTGAGAATGTATGTGTGGATATCACTTTTTAATTCTAAGTCAAACGCTATCCTGAAAATGGTAGTTATAAAGGCTATTATTGGAAGTGATGTGAAACAGCATTCACAACACTTGTATTCAAGAAAGAATTTGTTTATCCACTTGATGTGCAGTATGATACCATTGGCGCCTCTCCAGAATTAATCAGATAATTGTTTGGCCGAACCCAAAGGGTAATACAAGATGATTCTTAATTACATTTGGTATATCTAAATTAAGTTCTATAACAAGAATCTAAATGGTTAAACTATAAGGAATGAGTTAGGATCCATATCCATGGTTTAACGGTATTTGAACAAAGGGATGATTATAGCAAGAGAAACATAACCATGCTACTGAGAATGTTTTTAAAACTTGATCTCAGACATTTCTAGTTTTAACAACGAATGTGAGTGTTGCTAGACGTTTTCGTCGTTAGTATATGGGTAGTCTGCTACGCCAACTCTCAAGTGGGAGCTGTTGGATTATGGTAGTTGGATTAGCACCTATACGACTAGAAATGTGTGAGCCTATTGGGGGCATGATGCATGCGATACGGGCCAGTTTTAAATTTATAACTCGGTATACCAAATTCTCAAGCAACACATACGAGCAAGTGAACTTGTTCGTAGTAGCAAGATATTGAATGGTAAGCCATGATCGTTCGCAGGGATTCGGGTGTTTCGTTTTGATAAATATTTTGATGATAAAAGTCCTAAGATGCAAGCAAGCAATGATGAAAGCGATTCAATTATAAATAGATGTACTTGGTTAGACTTAGTTTGGGAATCCGATTCGATATGATGCTGGCAAAACTAACAAGTTGATCAAAAGAATTGGAGGTTATCCAATCTATTGTTTTTAAAACTTTTCACCTTCGTCAAGACTCCTAGTGATAAAAACAAGCATTAGGCGCAATCAATCAATTCAAGACTAAGGCAACCTCTATGAGTTTGATTCGCGGTTCGTTTCACAAATCATATACATCGATAATTATGTTCCTAGTTATACCCAACCGCTTAAAAAATGGTCAATACAAAAGGTAGCCAATCGTAGACAAAAAGGCGACAATTGGTTGATTAACAATACCCCTTTCGGCCTATGATATTCTCAACAAACAATATGGTTGATAAAACTAGGCCACTTATAACATAAGAACAAATGGATCTAAGACTTAGCTTGAAATTGAATTAACATGCCACACTATCATAATCGAATCTTCATACCACAAACTTCATCTAACCAAGCACATAAAGGGACTAGCCACTCATATTAAACAAAAATATAATTCCAGAAAACAATGCATTCATAAACATAATAAGAGTTCTTACAAAAGTATTGCAAAAGTTTAAAGGAACGTAAACTAGGAAATGACAACCTTGTTACTTAGAGGGATCCTTCCTCCTTTTTGGCTTTCCTCGAGCTTCTTCCTGACTTCCCTGGACTTTGATGGCTTTGGAGAGGAGTAGTGGCTATGAGGACTAGGTTTTAGGGTTGGAGAATAGTGAGGTGTGTGTTAAAATGAGGCATAAGGGTCTCCTATTTATACTACAATTTTATGTCGATTCCAGGGCCTAAAAGGGCGTCCAAAGTCTGTTTAGAGGGTCTAGATCCTTCTTGGTTATTCAGGTTTCTTCTAGAGTGAAATGAAATACGTAGGCTCTAAGAGCCGGGCGGCACACTTCTGCCGAGCGGCAAACTCTCCAGCCAGGCGGCTGGGTGGTCGCTGGTGAAATCATTTTGTTGGATCTTTCGTTTAATGCTCTTGCTCGAGTTATGCTTGGCCGAGGGTCTTTGTACTTCACCATATCTTCATTACAACTTGATCTCGGGTCTTAAAAGCTTGAGTAATTAGATTTCTTCTTCTTTGAGATGCTTCCGCCCTTGATCCTGACACGGGATTCTTCGTACTTGAGATAAACTCCGCATGTTCGTCTCTCCTTTTCTTGTTTTCTTGTATTTGCTGCAATTACACTAGAAAGCATATTTTGACATAATCGAGTAATAAAACATAGGTAACTGACCAAATAACTAATATAAAAGTATAAATAACTCTCCCAAAACATACTCAATTTGAGCGTTATCAAATCCCCCCACACTTAAACTTTGCTTGCCCTCAAGCAAATCTAGAAAATAATTTCCTCAAATGAGATGTAATTTACTAAGCATAAGTACTTGATAAGTCTAAGTGTACACATCAAAGAAACATGCCAACTATTTTTAATGGAAAACGGTACAGGTGAATGATTTGGTAAAAGAAACGAAGTATACAAACCACCATGTTGCTAGCTACCGCTTACCACTATCCTATATGAATCTCGAGATAAACGCATCACTGTGTCACGACTTAACACATTGGCTAATCGACACTAATTTTTCTTCATCTTCTTTCATCTTCATAAGATTTAGCACATTGGCTATTTATTCACTTTTCTTTTTTTTTCAGATTCGATCAACCTCTTATCGTCATACTAGTAAAGGATTATATGTCCATAAACATGGAGCTAGCAACTCTCTTGAAAATTCATAAGGATTTCCCACATATCTACAATTGATCCACGTAGCTAGCAACTAACTTGTAGACTTTGGTTATTTAGGTAGAGCCAAACTATGTGTAATATTTTTCTTTTAAAAGCAAAGGACGGTATAACTGACAAATGGGACCATGAAAAATGTTAGACTAACCGAGATGGTTAGCTCAAGGCATTAGAGCGTATCTTGAAAACAAACTGATGTTATTCTGATTGGTTTCTTATCATGTGTATACACTTCTTACTAGGACACATCTTAATTTAATTTATGAAAACAACTAGATTACCAAGGCAAACAAATTTTAAGTCAGCTCAAAATTTTAAAAACAAACTCGTTTTCCCTATCCCCCCCCCCCACACACACTTACATTTGGCATTTCCATCAATGTGGCAAAATGGGCAAAAACTGAAATAGGGAAATAAGAGAAAAACCAGGTGTCCATGCATGTGCGGTAGTACTTGAGCTGCCAAGTCCGTCATTTCTTGCAAGAATCTAAAATTCAAAAGAAATGCAAACAAACATATATTTTTGAATGCCAGACCCCCACACTTAACCTTTATTACGGGTGCAAACGTTTTTTTTAAACTAATTATCTTAAATACACGGGTTGCCTCCCGAGAAGTGCTTGATTTTTGAGTGAGTCGTCAGCTGGACTGGGGTGCTTCTTTCATTTCTTTTCAAGTGATGACCCTTCGCTTGGGACATACAAAATATTCTCGATCACTATTCCTTTCCCAGTTTCGTCTAAATCGTACAACTTAGCTTCGTTACAAGTGTTTTCCACTACACTATAAATGTATGGTTTTTCTGATGCCCATGGCTTGGTCTCACGTTAGTTGGCTGGAAACGGTGCCATGAATGGAATAGATTTCATTTTTTCACCCTCACACATGAGGTGAATCTCTTCTACGGCAAGTTTATTTAACTGATCCTCATCGTGGTAGAGTTTAACATGGTGTCCGTTAACAATGAAGCTTCCTCCATGTTTGTCATACAATTCAACATATCCGGATAGATAAGTATGTGATATAGTGAAAATAAAGAGATAAACAATTGGATCTGTTGATTCGAACGAATACCAGAAACAATTCTTCCAAATATCGTTGATTCAAATGAATATCGATAATCAGGGGTAAATTATTAGCAAAACTGCCAAAAATAAACTTTTCATATAATATTCAACTCAATAGCCAAGATCATAGTACAATTATTAAATAGGCAAACAAAACTGAAACGGGCATCAAAAGGCAAACGGGCCGAAAATCAACCTAAAAACAAAAGTCCAAAAATACCCAAAAAAACATAAAAATGCAAATAACTCCTAAAATATAATGATTTAGGGCTCAAAACTTCCGTAACCCAACTAAGTTTGGTTACCACGGCATTCTCCTCGTTCCAAGCTTCGAAACGGCTGGTCTTGGGCCGAAAACGGATTATCTGAGCCCAAGTTATGCCCCTTTGAAAAAGGGCATTTTCTTCACACGATCTTGGGCCTCTAGAAACAAATGGGAACGTTCTTCAACACTTGGGCCTGCATTAGTATGTTTGACTATGAACGGTCCATACCACTTTGATCTGAGATTCGAAGCTTTGAATTTATGCTTTGAATTTGTACTTAGAGTTGTATAGGAGAACTTTGTCTGCCGCCTTAAATTCTTTTCAAACTCTAAGTTTCTTATCATGATAGGCTTTGGTTTGGGCTTTGTAGAGTTTAGAGTTCTCATATGCTTGGAGTCTCAACTGCATAAATCATTTTTCTCCTGCAACCTTAAGATCAGGATTGCAGCTTTGTAGGGCCTAGTAAGCACGATGTTCGATTTCAAACGGCAAATGGCATGTTTTTCCATAAAGAAGTCGGTATAGAGTGGTACCGATTAGAGTTTTATAGGCTGTACGAAATGCCCACAGAGCATCATCTAATTTTCTCGACCAAACAGACGGATTGTCCTTAACTGTCTTTTCAAGGATTCTTTTCAAGGCTCTGTTGGTGTTTTTAACCTGACCACTGGTTTGTGGATGATAAGATGTGGCTATACGATGATGTACTCCATACCCTTTTCAAGACTTTCTTTATTTGACGATTACGAAAGTGAGTTCCTATATCGCTGATTAAAGCTTCCGAAATTCCAAAACGAGAGAAAAGCTTTTTCAAGAAATTGACTACAACTCGTGCGTCGTTAGTGTGTAAAGCTTCGGCTTCTGCCTATTTTGACACATAGTCAATTGCGATAAGAATGTATTCGAACTTATGGGATTTTGGAAAAGGTCCCATGAAATTAATTCCCCATATGTCAAAAATTTCACTAACTTAGATGTTGTTCAAAGGAATCTCGTCTCTTCGTGAAATGCTACCATAACATTGGCAGGCGTCACAGTTTTGTACCAGAGTCTATGCTTCTTTGAATATTGTTGGCCAATAGAATCCAGCATCAAAAACTTTCTTTCCGGTAATCGATGGTCCATAATGTCCCCAGTGGGTCCATGATGACATTCATCTAGAATTTTTTGAGTTTCTGAACCGTGAACACATCTTCTGATCATGCCATCGGGGCATGCTTTAAATATATACGGTTCATCCTAGAAATTGTGCTTAAGTTCTGAAAAGAACTTACAACGCTAAGCGTAGGTTAATCCTTTTCTCAGAATTCCTCCAACTAGGTAGTTGGCAAAGTCGGCAAACCACGGGCTCTCTTCCTTGTTGGTTTTGATACTCATGAGAAATTCAACAGGGAACTCGTCATTTATTTCCTCATTATTGAGTTCGTTGAGATCTGGTTTCTCAAGTCGCGATAACTGATCTACTGCGATGTTTTCTGCTCCGTTTTTATTTTTGATTTTGATATCGAATTCTTGAAGCAATAAAATCTTGCGTATAAGACGTGGTTTGGCATCTTGTTTCGAAAATAGATATTTTATTGCAGCGTAGTCCGTGAACATAACTGTTTTTGAAAGAACAAGGTATGATCAAAACTTGTCGAATGCAAACACTACGACGAGTAACTCTTTTTCGGTCACCGTATAGTTTTGTTGTGCGCTATTAAGAGTTTTGCTAGCGAAGTGGATGGGTCGAAAATGTTTCTCTTCGCGTTGGCCTAGCACGGCTCCTACGGCAAAATCGCTTGCATCGCACATAAGTTCAAACGGTAGCTACCAATTAGGTGAAACCGTAATAGGTGTGTTCGTTAACTTTTCTTTGAGAGTTTTGAATGCCTTGTTGCATTCTTCATTGAAGTTAAAGACTGAGTCTTTTTCAAGAAGTTTCGTCATGGGTCGGGAGATTTTGGAAAAATCTTTTATGAATCGGCGGTAGAATCCGGCATGTCCTAAGAAACTTCTAACGGTTTTGACGTTAGTGGGTGGTGGTAACTTAGCTATCACGTCGATTTTTGCTTTATCGACCTCTAGTCCTTTACGAGAGACTTTCTGTCCTAGCACAATTCCCTCGATCACCATGAAGTGACACTTTTCCTAGTTTAGAACTAGGTTTGCTTGTTTACATCGAATTAGCATCTGCTCTAGATTATTTAAGCACAGATCGAATAAATCTCCAAATACTGAGAAATCATCCATGAAGACTTCCATGGAGGTTTCGAGCATATCCTAAAAAATTGCAATCATGCACCTTTGAAAAGTTGTTGGTGCGTTGCGAAGGCCAAAAGGCATATGCTTGTAGGCGTAGGTTCCATAAGGGCAAGTGAAAGTGGTCTTTTCCTGATCGGCTGGTTCGATGGGAATTTGAAAATACCCAGAAAATCCATCGAGAAAATAAAAGAACTTGTTTCCAGCTAATATTTCTAGCATTTGATCCATGAAGGATAAAGGAAAATGATCCTTTCGGGTGGCTTAGTTCAACTTACGGTAGTCGATACAAACACCTCATCCTATAAACTGTTCGTGTTGGAACGAGTTTGTTGTCTTCATTTGTCACAACGGTCATTCCTCTTTTTTTTTTGGCACGCAATGCACCAGGCTTAACCAAGGGCTATCTTCTATGGCATAGATGATACATGCGTCTAGAAACTTGATAATTTCTTTTTTAAAGACTTCTTTCATGTTTGGGTTGAGTTGGCGTTGTCTCTTAATGACTGGTTTGACATCGTCCTCAAAATTGATTTTATGTTTGCAAAAGGAAGGGCTAATCCCTAGAATATCATATGTTTTCTAAGCAAATGCTTCTTTATGGTTATTAAGAACTAAAACAAGTCGTTCCTTTTCATCTTGTTCGAGTAAAGCTAATATGACTACTAGGAGAAGAGAATTTTCCTCCAGAAAGGCATATTCCAGATGTTTTGGAAGAGGTTTCATCTCAAGATCGGTTGGTGGATCTTGGATAGATGTCCTGATTCTGAGTTCATCTTTTGGTGGTAACTCCTTAAAATTGTCTTTGATTCATCCTCTTGAACATTCTCTGACATGAATTCATCGAGTTCTTTGTCGAGTGGTGTTTCACTTATCTTTTCTGATGTATTTAGGAATGGTTTAGAATTGTCGAGCAAAGCATCGAGTTCATCCTCAGTTATTTTATCGATAACATCCATGCGGAAGCATGTGTCGTCATTCACGTGAGAATGATGCATAGCTTTATCGATGTGAAAGGTTGCTCTATCTTCTCCAATTCCTAAATTGAGTTCTTTGTTCTTAACTCTTATGATAGCATCGGCGGTATGCAAGAACGGTCTTCCTAAAATTAGAGGGACTCTATCATCTTCCTCCATTTGTAGGATAATGAAATCTACAAGGAACACGAATTTTCCAACTTGAACGAGCATATTTTCAGTAACTCCCATAGGGTACTAGTAAGTATGATTTGCTAGACGGATACTCATCCTTGTGGGTTTTAGAGTTGTTCCAGAAAGTGCAGCGTATAGTGAATACGGCATCAGATTAATACTTGCACCAAGATCAGCCAAGGTGAGATATTCAACTGAGTTTGCAAGGGATTAGAAAACTTTTGGGGTCTCCAAGCTTTGGTGGGATCTTGTTTTAAAGAATTACTGAGCATTCTTCAGTTAAGAAGGCAACAGAGATTTGCTCCATCTTACTTTTGTTGCTTACAAGATCTTTCAAAAACTTGCCATAATTAGGC
Source organism: Tanacetum coccineum (assembly GCA_026074375.1). Classification (NCBI taxonomy): domain Eukaryota; kingdom Viridiplantae; phylum Streptophyta; class Magnoliopsida; order Asterales; family Asteraceae; genus Tanacetum; species Tanacetum coccineum. Next base: position 60,909 of record BQNB010004687.1, on the reverse strand, counting down.
ATGCCTGCCAGGACGTCAACTAGGGGTACGTTGATCCTGACTTCTTTGATCATGTCTAAAAACTTGGCATATTGTGCCTCTATTTTTTCTTTGTTCAAGTGTTGAGGATATGGAATTTTTGGCTTATAGGATTTAAGTGGCAGTGCATCAGTCTGAGTTGATTTCTTAGGTAGAGGTTCTGCCACTTTTTTGACTTCTTCTGCCTCGTCTTCACTATCGTCAAGGAAGACGGCAGTTTTGGTGTTTGGGTTAGCTGGTGGGTTATAGGTCTTACCACTGCGTGTGAATACGGCATTCACGTGCTCATTTCGAGTAGGTGGTGGTCGGTAAGTTTTTTTGTTTGATGTTGAAGGTTTTGGATTGGTTTGGGTTTTACTAGGCAGCGTACCCGTAGGTCTTGAAGATTGGTGATTAGAAATCCTACCAAACTTTGTTTCAAGGTCTTGAATCACAGCTTGATGATTCTTTTGTCCTTGTTTGACTTTGGTTTTGAGATTGTAGAACTGGTTCTTGACAAAATCATTCGCTGTCTTTTGTGCTATAACGAATTCTCTCATGGTTTTCTCGAATTCTGATTCGTCTGGTTTTTTTCGGGTAAACGTAAAATTGGCGGGTTTTCCTCACCAGGGGTTGAGTTTCGGTTTTCATGACGGTCGCGCCAATTTCTTGAATTTCGACCATAATAATTTCCTCGATATCCTCCAAATGCATAGTTTGCTTCTTCCTCCTTAGGTCCTCCCATAGGTTTATCGTCGCAATCCGATGATGGATAGGGTCCTTTACATTTGATGCATCCATCTCTCATTTCTTTCATGTCTCCTCTGATCTCTTTGAATTATGAATCAATCCTTGTCGTTAAGGCTTCCATTTTTTCCAATAATGGTGAATTCTCTTCACTTTCGGCGAAGGCAACGGTTTTACGAAGGGGTTTGGTTTTGTTCTCTTTTGACCAATCGAGTTTGAGAAGAACTCGATCCTCGAGCAACTGATGTGCTTCATTTAGGGTTTTGTAGAGGAAAATTCCTTCGGCATCTAAGATAGCTTGGGTTGGTTCGTCTAGTCCGTGGTAAAAGATTTGGATTATGGTTCCTCGTCCTAAACCATGTCCATGACAACTACGAAGTAGATCCTTCATATGTAGCCAAGCGTCGACTAGTGATTCGTGATGTTGTTGGGTGAAACATTGAATTTCTCCTATGAGTCGGTCAAACATAACGGGTGGAAAGAATCAGCTTATGAAAGCTTGTCTCATTTCTTCCTAAGTGGCTATCGCACCGAGACTTAGTTTGTTGAACTAAATCTTGGCTTCTCCCGCTAGGGATGATGAAGAAAGCTTGAGTTTGATGGCATCTGCGTTGATGTCACCATAACGGAACATTCCACATATTTCAACAAATTCGGCGATGTGCTTGTACGGATCGGCCTGTGAGCGTCCGTTGAATTGTCGATCTTTGATCATGGAAAGATGGTGTCCTTTGACGGTGAATTTGTCTCCAAGATCAACCGCAACAATAGCGGCCACGGGAGCGGGTTGCTACGGTCTGATTATTTCCCCACATGGGTTGGTCATCGGCCATTGGGAAGGGTTGGTCGAGAAATGGGTTATAGTCTACTTCAGCTTCAAAAAGATTTACGAAAGGTGGATATTTGGTTTTTGGAACTCGATCTTTAATGGGTATAAACGGGTTTTGCTTCTTTTTTTTCTTAAGGTTTGGTGGATAAAACGTTCGGGTTTGGAATAAGGAGTAATTGGGTTTTATCCAGCAGAACGTGTTAGCATTCAAGGGCTGCGCCGGGTGGCAGAGGGTTGCGCAGGGCGGCAAAGGGCTCGTCGAGGAGCTGTGCGGGGCAGTAGAGTGATGCGTTGGGCGGCTCAAAGGGTTCTGTGAATTTTTTTTGAAACGTGGCACCTAGGGACAATGGGATCACGAGATCCAAATCGCAAAACACGATCAAATCCCTGGCGGCGGCGCCAAAAACTTGATGCGTATGATACGGGTCAATTTTAAATTTATAACTCGGTATACCAAATTCTCAAGCAACACATACGAGCAAGTGGACTCGTCTGTCACACCCCGTAAATTTTAGGTCATAATTTTAGCCTTTACGTGCATTATTTTGACTTTTATAAGTTACGTGATTAATTTGACATAAAACCGGGAAGTTATCTCGCGCACAATGAAAAATGTCTTTGAACGCACACCAACTCTAGACTAAGTGTAGTCTACTCATAACATATTATTATTTTTACTTTAAATCATTATTATTATTATTAATTTTTTTATATTTTCACCGGGTATAATCTCTTTACTCAAAAAAATAAAATAAAATAAAAATTTAGTCTAATCTTAACAAGTATGTTTTAAATGTCATAAAAATGTCACATAAGTCATGTACATTTACATTTACGATTATTACGTAAATGTTTGTTATTCGAGCATTTATCGAAGATTATTAAAGTCCGAAAATAAAGCCAGAGAAAATAGGCCCAGCCCAAGCCATTGAAAGCCAAGTCGAGCCTCTTAATATGCCAATATTTGGCTCATGCTAAACAAAGTAAAGCCCATGTTAGGCCTGATAAGCATCTTGGCCCATGTTCTATTTTGTTACTACACAAACCTAGAGCTGGTAGATAAAAGTAACAACAGCCGTTATCTTCATTTTTATTTTTTTGTCTTGGCATCAAGTCCAGCCGTCTTGTGGTCGCTTCCACACAAACTCCCTACCACTTGTTTAATTCTTTTTAATTGTTTCCATTTCAATCTTGTTCTCATTCTTTTAACAATGAATTTTATATTCACTCAAAGTTTTTGTAGGATATTAGATATCATAACACAATCAATGATTTAGGGGTTGGCCTACTTTGTAGAGAGAGAAAGTGAGTTCTAGTGTGAGAAACTACACCTTATGTGTGTGTATTATAAAATGATCAACCAACCCCTTCCCATGGTTGGAAAGGGGTATAAATACATGAGTTTTGTGCCCCTAAGTAGGCTAACATGTGGGTAAAGATCCGGCCCAACACCATAAGTCATACAATAATTAAACGATTAATATTAAGGCTACGAGCTAATCTATGCTAGACATTACACGGGGTGACCGAGTCTTTTACATGGATTTTCATAATCATAACAATCTCCCCCTATGGGTGGTCACCCCAGAAAATACAAATTGAATCCTAGCTATCTTTGAATTGATCTTTAACTCTGGCTCGTAGTCTCTTGATTCTTCAAGATTAGTCTATGTACTGCAAGTAGTGATCTTTGAGCTTTGTTCCTTAGACTTGTGTGATCTTTGAGCTTTTTTTGAGATCTTCATCTATAGTAAATCTTTTAATTCTCCTTGTTGTGGAGTATTGCCTTCCTGCGATGTTGTGACCTTCGGACCCGCATGCTCATACTTTTCTGGATCATGATAATACTCATTAGAGTTGCGGAAGCTGTGTTGTAGGACTTTTATTTGTCATGATGTCTTTGATTAGTAACATTAAGTGTGAGCATGGGGTTATGAATTGACTCCACTGGAACGAGGTATCTCCATCTCCATCTTTACATGAGCCTGTAATAAAACAGTTAGCAATAAAGCTTGTAGACGAATATGGCTTTGTCATTCGCCCAAGTCTGGTTGGATTAACCTCCAAATCTGTGAGGACCGACCTGTGATCAAGTAGATTCATCTTAAGAAGAATCTCATTGACAGGATTTCCAGTATAAGTATCGGATCATCTAATGTATAACCATCAGAATCACCATACTTGCCTATTCTCTTTATCAAAACGTCTCAAAGCAGACATCACGATAAGAGTGAATCGGTTAGTTACTATATTACCGATTGATGAGAAAAATTTATTTGAAAATCAATTGAGGTATCAATTGAGAAAGTATTTTTATGACACATCAAGAGTGTTTTATAGCACATAATCAAATTTCATCAGAAACACATTTGTTTTGAAAGATATACTCGGTCAATGTGCTCGAAAATTAGTTGTTGAGCACATCGAAAGGTTTTTCAAAAACTATTCGTCAATTCACTACCTGGAACAAGTTTTATTCATAAAGAATCGCACCATCGTTGCTTTCCATTTGTCACAAGTTTAATCCATAGTGGATCTCACATGTCACCTACCAAGAGCTTGTTAGATGTTGGCTCTAGAAGGATTTCCATCTTCATTGTGAGTACTTTCGTATCACTTGGATGTTCTGGCAATACCATGAGGATAATGCGTAGTACTCTTAAGATCTTACTTGTTATCACAATGTGTGATAAGCAAGCATAATTTGTATTAGTGTCCTAGCAAGATTTATGGATGATCTCATGGCTCTAGACTCTATAGTGCACTTTTGGTTTTAGTAGTCGGAGTGAGAGAGACGATAGAAATGTATTGATCTCCATGAGAAATAAAACAAGAATCCTTTAAGGGATCTTGAGTGGCTAGGGAGGGTTATGCAGCGTATCATTGGGTCCATGATACTTGTCTTCAATGTCAGCAATCAACCATGTGATTCTGACAGCATATGAAGTGACTCGGTTTCTGCCTAATGTTTAAAGAGGGCTGCTTTCTTTTCACCCTTTATTTTAACATTTCTTTTTCATTCTTCAACCCCTTTAGTGCTTAACGAGACTTCATTACTAGTACCTTGTTGGGTATGTTCCAGTACTAGCTCCATCTCAGTTTGCACTATTCCCTTATTCTCACATCACTCCTTTTGTAATCATACCTAAGGACTTCTACACTAACTAGTGGATTGTCCGTGGGTAGATCCCTCTAGTTCTAGCGGGATCGTGGGATCGGGTACCTAACCTTACCATCCTTATAACTCTGATAAAGTAATTACAGGGTCGGTCTTTGGTATTTCCACAATTGCCATCATACACCATTTGCTCCCCCTCAATATGTGCATCGATATTCGAAAAGGTTTAGCACATATGGGAGAGCCTACACTTGAGTCCAAAAGATCACATTTTTTATCAGATTTTCATAGTTAAATTACATTTTCTCCCTCGATCAAAAATTTCTAACCCGTTGAGATTTTAGGTCTTATATGATTTAAGTTAGAAAAATTTGGGAGAAACTGTGTCTGATTTATACAAGACTATGATGGAACATATTATAACTGAGTATACCGATACAAAGTACATTGTAATCACTACTTTATTATGTACATATTACCATAACATATATAATAATAATACCCCATACGAGATGGACCTTGATTGCCGAGATGAGATGATCATTCGGTTCTCTTCAGCAGTCTGTAGTCTCCCTCTCTTATCCTTCCACCAACAAAGCTTTCTAGGTTATGGAAGATTCTCCTTGTCTTAAGCTGTTTCTGTATGGCAAACATGAAATCCTTGCTCCCGTCGACATCTTTCCTTGTCCAAAACCGTGTGTTCAAACCCGGATTCATCCTGTTGACCTTGAATTCCTTGACCCGGTAGTCCAATGCCTCATCAATCTATTGTAGAGTGCCGTCACTGAACTTGTGGATCTCATTGAACCGCATGATCATTTGAACCCCATATTTATCCCTAAATTGTGGATCTCATTGAACCGCATGATCATTTGAACCCCATATTTATCCCTAAATGTGTCAGCCCTTGGAGAGTCAATTATTGTGAAGTCGTGATTGAACTTAAAGCCTATGTATTTCTGGGCTTATTTGATGTTCTTGGTAGAGACTTAGCAGAAAAAGAGAAGAAACAGAAGTCTGTTGCAAAAAGACAAAAGTACAAAAGTACAAAAATGACAGGTTCATAGTTGCGTTTTGGGTGTTGCGTTTTGGTACTACGTTTTGATGTTGCGTTTTGATCATTGAAGACCAATTATCAAGAAAATAAAAACGTTATGCTGCCTAAATCTCGAAAATCATTGCGTTTTGTCTTTGACACCAGACTGCGTTTTGACTAGCAAGAAAAGGGTTATGATTTACTTCATTGCGGTTTGCTAAACCACAACCCAAACCGAGTCAACTCGGTCATTACCGAGTTGACCGGGTCACTCAGTGAGTCGAGTCGGTCATTACCGAGTCAAAACGTATAGAAAAGAAAACAGACTCGAAAACCATAGCTATCTTAACCAAAACCATAACTATAAACAACAACATCAACAACATCAGCCATCCCATCATTACAAATCTTAATCAACAAAATCCACATCAACTACAACATCTCAAATCCAACAAATCCAAGTCTAATACCTAAGCCCTTCGTCACAATCAATAAACCTCATCCTCCATCAAACAACTACATCTTTCCACAAGACTCGACACTCAAAATATTAAAAATGATCTTAGATTTGGTTTCGTGTGGTACAAATGAGTGTTTAGATTATATTAAGATCATTCACATGAAATACAAACTTCATCACAAATATGTGAAGGGTAAAAATCCTTCTTTAATATTCAAATGTAAAGAAATATCTATAAGAATTATGTTATATTCCATCTTTGTTTTGATTTATGACTCACAAATCAAATTTTAAACCTACCCGAGACCACTTATGATCTTGAAGCCGTTTCCTCGTGTCTGCGTTCATGGTGTAGCTTTGAAGCTGTTCGATTTGTGTATAAGCTCATACTTAAACAAATCGACTATGAAGAAAGAATGATAACCAACTGGGATGTTTATTTGCGATTAGTTTGAGCAATAATGATCGAGGGTTTTGGAGTTGAGATTAGCTTTAAAGTGTCTTAATTGTAGAGGTGAAAAGATTTTATCTTTGATTAGGATAAAATTTGGCTGAGTGTGGGTCTGCTGTTTTTTATTGAGAGAAGGGGGCGTGATGTTTGTAAGATAAATTAGGGTAAGGATAGAGTATTATTAGGGTATGTGATGTTTTATATCTCAGTATTGATTTAGAATTGATAAGTGGGCCTTGATCTGGGTATAACACCATTTGTGTTGGGCCAACTATAGTATGATATGGTTTAGCACAAGTATGGGACAAGTCTCAATGAAATTACTTAGGCCAAGATTTAATGGTTGGAATTTTGGGCTACCGAGTATAAACACACATTGGGCTTTGTGGTTATTATTAAAATTTAGTTGGGCTGATAATATGCATACAAAATTGTTTTGCTCTTGTTCATCATCTAAGCTAATTTTTGGTAATATGTGATTATGGTTACATTTGTGGTTCAAAATGATAAAGTGACAATGTGACGAGACCGGGATCAATTTTTATAAAGAATCATAGAAATTAATGGCTAGATTTGGAGTTAATATTTTCTAAGTGACTACGGAGTTGATCGGGTATCACTTATTTGAGATTGAAGTTGACTTTCACGATGGCGTTAACTTATTTTATCTTGAAGTCAGGGTTGGTTGGATGCATGACTTTCAATGATAACTTGCTCGTGCTTAAGATTTAAGTTGAAGACTTGGTTTATCTAGTTTCTAGAAGTCAGGGTGGATGGTTGAAGACCTGGATAACTATCACTTAAAGGAGTTACGTTGTAGTACTCAGTGACACATGCATAAGACGATGTGGATGACAGCAAAAGGTGATGAAAGTCTCATACTTTGGTGGGGTATAGAGTACTTAGAGATTTGCTTGGAGCACAAATTCTCTACAACGTTCTTCCAACATTTGTGCAAGCTTAAGTCACAAGAACGAGGAATTCTACTTCAGTTTCAAGTTTGGTATATCGGGTATACTCTATCAGTGGTCACTTCAAATAGCCTACAAAACGGTTGGTAAAGATAGTCAGAGAGAGTTTATGAGTAGTGATTTGATCAGCAGTTGATTCTCGTAGAATACATTTGAGCTAATTTCATTCTTCTCACAAGATTTCAAGTATATGTGCGTACAATATTTTGCTGATTCTAAGGTATCAAAACCAGCAAGGGGGAAGGAGACATACATCTGAATGCATAACGAGTACACGTGACGAACTTCATACTTTTGAGGATCAAACTTGTGACACTGCTTTTGTTGAACACTTACCTCATACTTTTGAAACACGTATGTTGTCACGTAACCCATAGAAACATGTCGGCTAATTGGAACGCAACTAGTAGCTTGTCATCTCGTAACACGCCGTCTTGGAACACCTACTTATGGAAAACGACTCATTAACGTCTCATTCATTTCTCTTTACTTCTTGTGACTTTTGGAAAAATTATATCGTCAAGAAGACAACTTCTAAGTTCGGCAGCTATCAACGACTCATAACCCAACGTACTGCTGACATGCTCTTTTTCCTGGAGCGGAACGAGACCCGAGATGCCGAGAATGAATCACGCATAAAGACCCTTGAGACAAACCACGCTAATGAAGGTCACACCTTCCGACTAGAACATCATTGGGTATGACACAACCAACATCCCCACTTCGAAGAGAGAATCTCGAACATCATAGCTAATGATGACCTTCTTATTTAAATCGTTTCTTTGAAATCTCTTGATGTATTATTCGCTTCACGGTACGGATATTTCCACTCCCTTTAATAATTAATTGTTTATACAATTAATTTCGCATATCCTATTTTAACATCCTCGATATATCAGTATATTAATATGTAATTGTTATTAATTCTCCTTAATAATTAATTGTTTGTACAATTAGTTCACCTATCTCCTTTAGCATCCTTGATATAATGTTTCTTTGAGATATGCCTCTTTTAGTTATTGGTATTAGTTCTGTCGTTTGCGTCGATTAATTGTACAAGATGACTCTTTATAGTATTTTGATTTGTAATCTGTAGAACAAATGACTCTCTATGTTTATTTTGTTGATCGAATAATTCTTTGCATTCATTTCTTTTTTATGGTTACCATATTTGTACGGACATCCTTGATACTTACTTCTCTCTACAATTAATATGATCAATTGGTTCTTTTGTTTGCTTGATTACTCGTACAGATAATTCCTAATAATTTTTTTATTCGAAATTTACTTATGCGGATCATTCTCTATATTCATTCTTTTAATCGTTATTACATCTGTACGGATCTCCTTTATGTATACTTTTAAGTCATTGACATGTTCGTACATTACATGCTCGTAATATCTTTTATTGCTTCTTTATATACTCTCATTGGTTTGCCTTGCGATTCTATGATCATTTTTTATGAGCTAATGATCCTTTCTTTGTATTGATCGATGGTCATTTGCTTCTTTTTATAAATATATTTGATCTCTTATTTTTTTTAGCATTCCTTGTTCCTAAATTATTATGCTCGAATAATTAATCATCATACTGATGTAACCTCTTTACACTAGAAACTACTCCTTTTGGAGATTGTACTTTTCTTTGATTCCTTCGTTCATATTTATCACTTCATTCTTGGATCTTGATGGGTAATGTTACTCGATACGTACTTCTTTGATCATTAGTACAACTCATTAGTTCTCAGTTTCATATGTTATCTTATCTATATCCTTTCTTTAAGGATTCTCGTGACATTTAATCTGTACCTACATGCACATTGCAAACATTTTATATTTTGCTTTTTATTTTATTCGGAAATCGTTTCTATCCTATTTGATTTTTTTATTGAACCCCTCAGACACGTGTTGACACATAACCTAAAGCTAGGAGCTTTAGTCCTTGCATTGAATATTTGGAGACACCACCTATACGGTACAACGTGCATTGTGTTTATCGACCACCATCGCGGGAAACTATACAAACTGTGGAGAATACACTACAAACTTGACAGTAGAATTGATTCACTTTAAAATAATACCTTTACTATATATATAAATATAAATATATATAATATAAGAATTAACAAAGTATCAATAATAAGAATTTCGTAAGGCTTTTAGAAGGGAAATTACTTTTACCCAAAGCAAAATCTTAAAAAACCTTCCCGGGTCGTGTCCCGACGAGGTGTGAATGGAAAATCGAGGTAACGTTTGTTAAACAATGCTTGAATATCACAAATTTGATTAGGTTTTCTATTTCTATAACTGAAATGCTAAAACAAGTAAAGACACACTAAAAAACGAAAGCATATAAAGCTAAAACACAAAAAAACGATAACTTGATTCAAATCCCGTTCTTTAAAAAACCAAATTCTAAAATTTTAACCCTACAAATGAAAATTTAATTTTTATAAATCCTAAATGATAAAATAAAATTTAAAAAAAAAGAATTAGATTTTTTTGACTTTTATTTCATTTAATATGATTTAAAAACAGTTTTAATATAAAAAATGCATAAAAATAGTAAACTAAATGGGGAAATTCTGTAAAAATTATAAAAAGTACTTTGCACTAAGCTAAACCTAAGAAAAATAAGCTGGGTTCAACAGCTTATTGAAATAAGCTCGAAAAAAAGTAGAAAAAGGCTTATAGCTTAAAAGGCCAAAATGGTGTTATATATTAGATTTTACAAACTAATACCGGAAAAGACCCAAGGGCATGTTGTAGTGGAGTGTGGTGTGTAAAGACTAGGTAGAAGTTGTGGAGGTCACGGGTTCGAGCCTTGCTCACCCATGACTTCCCAATTTCTTTAGTTTTTATTTTTTTTGAAAATTTATTTTTGAAAAAGCTTTTAGGACCTAAAAATAAGCAATTTTTGTAAAATGACTTTATATAAAAACCACAAATAAGCACATAAATAAGCTCTTAAAAGGTGACAGACTTAGCTTTTTACACTAAGACTTAAGAGGCTAAATGTTAAGCATTTTTTAGACTTAAAAAGCTAATGAAAAAGCAAATAGGCTAACAACAGGCAATAAGCTATACCTAATGAATACTATGGAACAAAAATAAGCAAACAAGATAAGCTGAACTAAGCTTAAATGACAGAATGACCAAAAGGCTTTTAAACTTAAATTTCTAAACTAAAAGCATTAAAAAGCTTGAATAAGCTCTAACCTAAGCTAAATAAGCTAAAAGCATCTTAATCCTAACTTAATAAGCAAATCTAAACTAAGTTTAAGCAATCCTAACAGCTTAAAAGCTCAAATAAGCTAATAGGCAATTTGGCCAACAACTACTAACCAAATAGCCCTAGGGATACTTTTCTAGCTTATTTTTAAGCTAGATAATGGATCCTTATGGCTTAGAGGCTTATAACACTCAAAAGCTTATACAACAAGCTTCTAAACTCAGCAAAGAAAAAGGATTTTGAAACACAGATAAGCCATAAAAAAGTTAAGTGAAAAAGCAACTTACACTTAGTACATGCTAAGTTTTTTCAAGTTTTTGAAAAAGACAAAAAGCTATCTGCAGGCCTATTTTTAAGCTAGTAAATAATATTTAAAAACTAAATTAAGCTAAAAAAATATTAAGCCCTATACCTAATGAACACTTAAGACTAAAAATAAGCTAATGAAATAAGCTGGAAAGCAATTGAAAAAGAGGTCAGTACATACTGACCATAATCAATATGTACTGAGTTGGTTTTTTTTTTGAAAATTGGTGATTTTAAGCCCTAAAATTAAGCTAGATTAAGCTAATTTAAAAACTCAAAAAGTACAAAACAGATAAAGCTTGATATCCTAAGAGCTTATGCTATCAAATTCAAGTTCTAAAACCGACTTTAACTAACCTAAATTTTTAAGTGAAAAATGACTTTAAACTTAAAAAAACTATGAAACTTGACAGATTTTGACAAAAACTCAAACCACAATTGCACACTTAAACTACTCTAATCCTACTGCATTCTTAGGCATAAACAAGCATGAAAACACAAATTATAAGCACCTAATCAAAACCTAAGCCAATAAGCTAAGCTATAAAGCTCAAACCTCAAAGATTCAAGCCATGATTACTAGAGACCTTAAAAATGAATTTTAAACTATATAAACTTATAAAAACAAACTTACAGGCTTAATTTGAGCTTGACAAAGTTGACTTAAAAACCTAAGTGACTCAAGCAGTACTAACAAGGGTTAGTACTGCTTGTGCCAAACACCCCTTTAAATTTCCAAAATGCATTTTTAGCTTAAAACAGACTAAGAGATGAATCAAACAAGTTCAAATAAGCATATATATAACATATTAAGCACACTGAAGACAGGAATAAGCACAAATAAGCAGTACAATAAGCAGTATAGAAAATAACTTTAAAAATAAAATTAAGAACTTACAAATGCCTTTGCTCAAAAAAAGGTAAATAAGCTTACAATAAGCTGATCTACAAGCTCTAGCTTGTCAAAGACAAGCTAGTGAAACCCATAAGCCCATCCAGGTTTAGCTTATCATCCATTTTTTTAGCTTTTGAGTGATTTTTAGATTAAAAGGCTTAAACTCTTCAAGCTACGGAAAAGCTTGAATAGATTTGGATAAACGTTAGTCGATAAGATTTGGATATTGGATTCCCATAATGAAGCTGAGGATTTGAAGCTCGAGTGAACGAAGGACAAAACCATGAGCACGAGAGGCTTCAAAATTCAGGCAATCTTAGACATACAACAAAACATAAAACACGAGAATAGAAGAGGCACACCTCCTCACGTTACACTTATTAGAAAATAGAAAGAAGATAAAAGGATAAGCATGGGTTGCCTCCCATGAAGCGCTTGTTTAAGGTCACTTAGCTTGACCCGTCCCTAAATTCATTGGTCCTTGGGGAAAGTTTAGAGATCTGGGACAACCATATGTGCTATGTCCCCTCCAAAGTAATGCTTAAGTTGATGACCATTCACCTTGAAGTTTGGCCCGTCGGTTTGAGATAACTCGACGGTACCATATGGAAATACTTGGGCAACGATGAATGGTCCAGTCCAGCGGATCTTAAGCTTGCCTAAGAAAATCTTTAATCTAGAATTAAAGAGGAGGACTCGATCACCAACGTTGAAAAAGCGGTTCTTGATCTTGGAGTCATGAATCCTCTTTGTCTTCTATTTGTAGATCAAAGAGTTCTCATAGGCTTGATCACGAAGTTCATTTAATTCATTCATTTAAACTTTCCGGTGATCACCCGCAGTCAAAAGGTCATAATTGCAATGTTTCAAAGCCTAGTAGGCCTTGTGCTCGAGCTCGATGGGTAGATGATAAGCCTTTCCGAACACCAACTTATAAGGAGTGCACCCGATGGGTATCTTAAATGCGGTACAAAAGGCCCACAAGGCATCATCTAACTTATCGGACCACGAAGCACGGTTTTCACCTATGATCCTCTCAAGAATTCGTTTCAAACCACGATTTGAAACTTCAACTTGCCCACTTGTTTATGGGTGATACGCGGTGGAGAGACGGTGAGTAACTCCATATTTAAGCATGACCCTTGCAAATTGGTCATTGCAAAAAGGGGTACCGCGATCACTAATGATAGCTCGAGGGGTCCCAAATCGGGCGAAGAGAGATTTTAAGAATTTGCAAACAACTCGGGGGTCATTGGTGGGGAGCGCTTTCGCTTCAACTCATTTTGACAAATAATCGACGGCCACGAGTATATACTTGTTCCCTCGTGAAGATGGGAATGGTCCCATAAAATCGATGCCCCAAACGTCAAAGATCTCACAAACTTGGATTGCATTTTGTGGCATTTCATCCCTTTGTGAGATTTTTCCTTGACGTTGACAAGTGTCACATCGAGTGACCAAGTCATGGGCATCTCGATAAATAGTCGGTGATATGTGAAAAATCACATATCCTTTCTGTATCAAAAATGACCCATAAAAGACAAAATTATGCATAAAATGCTTGTATATTGCTTGTTTTGTCTTTGTGATTGTGTAGGTATGGATAATGCAAATATCACAAGAAAACGGTCAAAACTAGACAAGCACGAACACGGGAATGGATAAAGAGTGTACAAAAGCCAGGGATTTGATAGCAAGAAGGGTCAAAAGTCAACTCACTAAATGATAAAACCCATAAAAACCCAAAACATCCCTTCAAGTCAAACAAAGTTGCAAAAATGGTCCCTAAGCCCTAACGGTGTTAACTCTTTAATATATAAAGAGTTAACACTCACTAACCTCCTTATAAAAGCCAAGCCCGAAACCAATTTACCCAGGCCCAATCTTTAAATATAAGCCCAAAGTCAACGAGTATAAGCCGGGTCAAAGAAAATCAAACGCACCCTTATAAAAAGAAAAAGGCGCGAAATGTTGTTGTTACTATTTATCTTCTTCTTCATTTTTACCACGAGCTCAAATCAAAGGGGTAATTCAAATTGATGACATGTCTATGTGATTCGAGTACCAAGCTCCTATGTGGCAAAAGGAAACGTCATGAAAGATTCTCATTAGTCAATCCCCAAAAAGAATGACACGCGGGCATAGAAAGAAACATACGGGGAAATGGATTTTTACACTAAAGTGAGTATAAAAGAAGCACAAATAGACTGACACACAGAATGCCCTGTTGGCAATCCGTGTGATCAAATCTAATCCTACGGGTACGATTGAGGATCTAATGATGAGGGAAGAATCAAGGGACATGATCAAAGGGAGCGTCTAACGGATTTGGGAACCTAGAAGCTTCATTTACAGGCTATAAAAAGCCCCTCACATTCACACATAAGTAAGCTAGTTTTGAGAATTTTTCAGCTTATTTTGTATTTTCTTTTAAAAATGTCTTAGTTTAATCTTAGCTTAATATAATTTCGATTTCAAGTATTGTAATCAGCTTTTCATTAATAAGAATCAAGTTTTCCTTGTTTCACACTTACTTTTCTCAAAGCTCACTTTTCTATAAAAACCTCACTTAATAAGCTGTCCCTTTTCATAAGCTTCTTACAAGCTCATAATAAGCTCATCTAAGTCTCTAAGCTTAGATTTGAGCTTAATTAGTCCTTTAATCTACTTAAACATCTAAAATTAGTTAAAAACCTATGCATGTGGATCTTAGCTTTTTTGATGATAAGCTTAACCTGGAAGAGCTTATGGGACCTTTACTAGCTTATCCTTGTGATAAGCTAGAGCTTGTTGACAAGCTCTTAAGAGCATTTAAAGCCTTTGTTTAGCTAAGGCAATTGTAAGTCTCACTTTACCTTTTCTGTCTTTAATTTGATAGCTTAATATTGCTTAATCTGCTTGTTTGCCTGCTTATTTCTGTTAGTATAGATTGCTTATGCTTAATACAGTTGTTAGATTACATTTATGCTTGATAATTAGTTTAAATACTTAGTTTGCTTTTATTTTCTATAAAACTATCTAAAAACCAAAAAAAAATAGCATAGATAGTAGTTTATTGTTTTTGGCTTATTTGCTTATTCATACATGTTCATTGTAGTTGTTATAAGCTGTTAGACATTTGGTATCTGAGTTTTAATCATTAAATATGTTTTTCATAAGCTTAATTGGATCTTAATGTTTTTAAAGGAGTGTTTGGCATAGCAGTACTAACCACAAGTTAGTACTGTTAGTGGCTATTTGGTCTTTTGAAATCAGTTCTAATCTCTTAAATAAGTTGTTAAAACAAGTTTTTTTAAGCTAGATTAGTTTCAAACAAGTTTTCATTAGAAGATTTAACATAAGTTTTAATCTGTCAAATGTTACTTGGATTATAAGCTTGAGTAGATTCTAGTGATTGTCTTAGCCTCTTTTGTTCTTAGTTTGTGTTTTTAAAAGTGTTAGAATGGGTTTCTTTGGCATGCACTTTGTCTAATTGGATTATGTCAAAATTGTGCAAACTGCATCAGCAGTTTTAATAGATAAAATAGCCTTTTTCAAATCAATTTTTCAAAAGGTAAAACTAGTTTTTAGCATTTGATTTTTAGTACACAACTAGTTTATAGGCTAATATAGGTAGAATAGGGCTTATTTTAGCTTAAATAGCTTATTTGCCTATCTATTTTTGATCTGCAGCTTAGCACTTTTCCTTTTTCATATATTTTCAAAAACCAAAAAAATAGAGTAGTTTGCCTGCATGTTCTTTTTCAGTTAGCTTTTTCTTAGCCTTATTGAATTTCAAATTACTTTTTAAAAGCAGTTTTAAATAATCTTTAGTATAAGCTTTAAGGATTTCTAAGTCATTTCATCATAAGGTTCCATTTGCTTATTTGAATTTAAACTCAAAGTTGCTTATCTTTCTGTTTGAACTCAGAATTGCTTAAGTGCTTATTTGGCTTTTTCAGCTTATGGCTTGCTTATTTTGCTTGTTTCTAGTTTGGACTAGCTTATTAGGGCTATTAGTTAGCAGTTAGGTTAGGGGTACCTATTTCCAATACATAGCTTTAGCTTTCTACTTTTGAGTTTCCTCCTAATTTTTTTTTAAAAAAACCAAAAAAAAGAAGAGTAGTTAAGAATTTTTTTTTCTATCTTTAAAGCCATTTTCTAGCTTATTTAGTGATTTTCAAAAATAATTTCTTTTATTAAAGTTGTTTGTTTTCAGGTTTTCTGCAACTTTGTTTTTTAAAGTTTTTCTAAAAAAAGGGAAGATGGAAATCGAGGGTGAGCAAGGCTCGAACCCCCGACCTCAACATCCTCAACCTTTATAGCAACACAACACCACACACCTCTCACCAACGCGCCCTGGGGTCTTTTTCATTATATGTTTACAAAATTTATTATTTGTATACGTTTTAGTCCTATTTAGTTAATAAGCTGTTTAAGCTTATTTCGCAGCTTATTCGTTAAGCTGTGTCCACGAGCTTATTTTTCCTAGGTCCCTCTTAATTCAAACCACTTTCTATAATTTTTTTAGAATTTTTATAATTAGTTTCGTATTTTTAAACATTTATTTTTATTAAAAATTTAAAAAATCATAAAAAATAGAAAAATAATCAAAAAAATATAATTCTTTTTTAGGAAATTTTCTTTTAAAATATAGTTTCTAGGAAAATTAGTTTTGCTTCCGTAGGGTTAAAATTGCAAAATTTCAATTTTTAAAGAACGGGATTCGTTCCCGTTCACAGTTTTTCGTGTTTTTAAGCTCATTTCACAACTCCGTTTTTGTTTCTAGTTTTCTTAAACTTACTTTTTAGTCCAATTAGATGCATATTAAAAGTAAAAAAATTCATGTTATGTTTAATTTAGGAAATTTATAAGGTTTTTAATAAATATAATTCACCCACAAAATTAAAATCAAAATAAAAAAATATTAAAACTCTAACGCTCCATCCACCACGCATCAAACCATTTTTAAATATATATCACATCCAAAACAATCGACCAGTGCCATTTAGGGTTCCCGTTTAGCCCCGTTTCATTAAAGTTAGGTTTAAAATTGTCTTATAATTTTGCTCACTCTTTAGGATTTTAGAAAACAAAATCATCATTTGATCCAATTCAAATCATTTGTCCAAACAACAAACTTGGATCTCAATTTCACAAAATCATTTGGGACTTGAACGACCACCGGTAATCACTTACCGGTAAATATTAACTGTAATATTATATATAATATGTGAAGATTCTCCTCACTTAACCTTTGGTCCTCTAAGGGCAGTTTGGTAAATTTCCATAATTATATATAATTTTTACTACAATCAATTTTTGGGGGCGCCGCTGCCCGAGAATTTGTGTATTACTATTCCTTCAATATGAAGTATTGTCATCGTGATTTGGAGAACCTTTCGTCTTCGAAAGTTACGCTTTTAAGAAAATCAAAAATACAAAAAAATTAAAAATATTAAAAGTAAAAAATATTTTTATTTTTCTTTTTAGTATAAGTAAAAGTTTAAAAACAAAAAGACAAAAATATTTGCTCTTCCGGATTTTTTGATTATTCCCCCCTCATTAATTGTGTAATAAAAAATTACAAAGTTGTAAAAGAAACACCAACAAATAATACCTCAATTGAGGAGTATATATCCACAAAGTTCCTCCCAGAACCAAAGAATTTTTTTTTTTTACCGTTTTGAGTCACTTACGAAAAAGGCGCACCTCTTTTGTAAAATTTATTTTACCTAAGAGAGTTACCCTAAGTTTGTTGATTATTCGGTAAACAAAAATATTTCCTTTTCTCGTTTCATTTCTCGTTTCTTTTGTTTGTTTAGTGCATGCGCACTAGAAATTCCTACTTTCAAAATAATTCAAACGGCACCATTCTGAGACGTCGTAATAGAAATCGTGCTCCAAACATAGTCGAGCCCCCGAGCTTCGTACTATTGTTGCACCAATGGCGGAACGTACGATGGAAGAGCTACTTCGAGCACCGGGCGCCACGAAGGTGTACGGAGAAGCTATTGTTTTACCAAAAATTAATGCCGATCATTTTGAGATTAAGACGAATTTGCTTCAATTAGTTCAAGCTAACCCGTTTTACGGTCGTGAGAGTGAGAATCCTCATGCTCATATTAACCATTTCAAAAGGATTACCTCGACTTACATTTAGGAATGTCCTAACGATGTATAAGCCTTATGATGTTATTCAAAATCGCTTGAAGAGCCGCTAAACTTGGTACGAAAAGAACCACCAAATTCAATCTGACTTGGAGATCTCGTTACCAAATTTGTAATCCAATTTTTTTTTCCCCTCCTTCGAAAAATCCACTTGAACTTAAAGAATGAAATTTCTTGTTTTACAACAAAAATATTTCGAGGAAAAAATTTTATAGTGAAGCAATGGGAAACGATTTTAAGTAGTTGCTTAGAGCTTTGCCCTCATCGACGGATTTACTAGTTAACTCCAATTTAACCTATTTACAACGGGTTTAAACGAGAATGAACAAAGAACTCCTTAAATGCCAGCGGCGGGTGAAAATTTGATTAAGTAAGACGACTAGAGAGGCTTTAAACATAATTGAAAAACAAAATCAAAAGTTTGTTATTCACGTAACATAAGAACAAATCTTCTCGATGAGTGCTACCTCTAGTAAACATGAGAGAATTGGATAAGCTGCGGATCAACTTTCGAACATAAGTCGAGAATTGTATCTAAAAAAGGTTTATCACTAATATCTCCGCTCTATGTTCTAAATCATCTAACTTCTAACTCCTCAACACTACGTTCCCGCTGCCGATTAAACGGTTGAGGAAACTGCTTACTTGTTAGGTGCCCATTCTTGGTATAATGTCCATCTAGACCGAAAATAAACAGGCTATGTTTGGGTGCGACCACGGGGTACTTAAAAATCAATTTTAACCCACCAAATCATGTATAGTTAAATCAAATTCCACCACCAATTCTTTGCTCCGGAGCAAACAATGAGTCAAAAAACAGGTAACAATAATCAAGTTTAAGGGAATAAATTTTCGGGGTAAATAATATTTATGGAAATCAAGTTTTCCAAAGCAAAATAAACATGCTCCGAATTTTTCAAATCAAGGATTTCAAAACCAAAAAACAACGCTTTCCATGCTAATAATCAAGTATATCAACAAAGTTTTCAAATGATATTTTATTCGAGATACAAGAGAAAATAACGATCAAATGATTAGAAACAGTGCAAAAATCAAATCAACTCGTTGAAAGGAGACCTTAAGAATGAAATTCAAAAACACAATACTATAAAATCTCACAAGGCCGTCATGATGAATCAACAACTACTTTCTCAAATAATTTGCAAGAACAAGATTTGTGGATTGTTTCAAAACCAAGCTCCACCTTCGGTACCTTCCGATTAATACCATCCAAACCCGAAGGGTGAGATGAATCGATCACTACATTGAAGTGGTGTTGCTTACGAGGGACCCATCGATTATCTCCGACTAATTCCTTCTCCTAAAAAGGTAGTGGAATGAGAAACCGAGGATACAACGGATAAAGAGCAAACAAATATTCCAAGTAAGTAACCGCACAAATCCCACCAACGGATTACCCCATATCTATTCCGGAACCCGGTGGTTCCAAAGACTTTACCCTAAAAACCACTACTCCCATTTCGGAATCCGATATTTCCAAGAGTTTGCCTAAGCCAAATATTCCATATTCCTTCACGGACTGTATCTTATTGTTTCCAACTTATCGCTCTTTCATCATCAGTTCCACCAATTGCATCATTATCTCCGTCTTCATAAATCATACCATAACCCCTAAGTGCTTAAAATTAAAAAATAAGCATTTATCTTTAGGCATTTTAAGCATTACATTTTCTTTTAAGTATTACCTCCAAAACTTATGATGTCATTCTTACTGCGCATTATCTTTTGTTGATAGAATGCCTCCCAAAAGGACGTTGATAAATGCTTAATTATACATATTAATTACCCGGGATTTTGCCAAATAAAAGCCAAGAAAATGCCAAAAGGATAGAAAAATATGTGCTTTTGTGTCTATTGTGCAGGAAAGGATAATAAAAGACAAAAAGAAGCAAAAACAGTCAAAAACCGACAAGAAACGGAAAAGGCAAGACAAGAGTGAAGAATGAAGCCAAATCAATCAAAAGCTGGATCAACCCGATACGATTCAATGAAGAAAGTCCAAGGATCAATTATGTCAAGTTTGCAAAGATTAATGGCTCTTTTTGGATGATTGAAAAGTCAAAGGATCAAAATTGCAAAAAGAAGAAAGTTGCTTTTTAAAGGGAAAATGGAAATAGAAAGAACAAGGGCCATTTATGTCAACTTTGAAACTTCTTTTACACTACATCTTGGAACAAAGAAACGCAGGGGCCATTTTTGCTATTACTCCAAACATTCGAAATACACACGCGGGGTTAATCTTCCCTAACCGTTTCCAACTAAATTTCCCGCCAATTTCACAACAAACCCAAACTGCAAAAATCCCTTCCCCGCTCCTCTAATCCTCACCCAACCTCGTATTAATCTCTCTACAAGTCATTTCGCCCACGTGTCAATCTCTGATTGGATCGAACACCTCATCGATCATCATCAATGGCTTAGATTCGAGTTTAAAAGATCCAACGGTTATAATTGATGAAGCTCTCATCCTCTTTTCATCTTTCTCTATAAATAGAAGTTCAAGGAAGTAGTAGTGAGTTAGTTTTAGATTTTAGTTCAAATTTTGTAATTTTCTCTTTTGAGTTTTTGTTATTGTTCATCATTTTTTTCAATTAAGCTTTTTAACTCTTTAATTCAGTTGGACTACTTGTACTTTCACTTGTACCTTTCATTTTTAAGCAATAACAGAGTTGTGTTGTGTTTGATCTAAAGTTTTTAAGTAATAAGCTGTTTATAGCTTATAAGCTTGTAATAAGCTCTTTGTAGCTTATTATATTTTCTAAAGTGCTAAAGTTGTTCAAATTTTATAAAAATACTTTAGAATACTGTTTTCAGCTCATTTTAGTTCAAAAGTGTTCATTTGGATTCAGTTTGATCAAAGTTTGGAGGTTCAAGAGAGTAATAAGCCTTTAAAAGCTTATTGAGCTTTAAGCTCAAGGTATAGAGGCAAGGTGCCACTTAGGTGAATGTTTTTAAGCCACTCACTCAACAAGAGTGGCTTGTGACTGAGACTACAAGTTCACAGGTTCTAGCTTTTTGACTTTAAAATTTAGCATTTATAGCTTATTACATATTGCTTATTCTTTTGAATTCTTATGCTTAATCCTGTCTCATTTAGCTTAGTTAGCTTATAGATGTAATAGCTTTAAGTTGTCTTAGTTTAAAATCAAGTTAGATTTCACTTATCAATTCTGTCATTAAGAATTAATAAGCTAGGAGAGAAAGTGCTTATTTTTGAAACATAAGCTGTAGGTTTTAGTTTTAAAGTAGCCTAAGTGGGTGAATTCTAGTGTGAGTAGATATAAGGTGTTGATAGATTTAGCTTCTAAATAGATTTTAGATAATAAATAGTTTGGACAGTTTAAGTAAGCTAGTGTTTGGAATAAGGTACAATTGACTTTTAAAGTCAAATCCAGTTAGTGAATTTGCATAGGACAGTTGTGTTAAGTAGTATAATCAAGTTTTAAATAGGTTTTAAGAGATAATTTGTAGATGTTCAAAGTTTAGAGTTTAAAAAAACTAGTGTCAGCACCAGGGGAGTTTTAAATGTAAAGTAGCTTTAGATTTTAGTGTATTAAAGCATTTTAGAGTGAAATTTTGTTTAAAGCAGGTTTAGAGACATTTATATAGATAGTATATAAGTTCTCACTTTAGAAATTTAAGCCTGCAAGTTAGTTTTGGTCAAGTATATCAGCAGCTACAGTTAATACTGCTGTTGCTCTTTCATTTTTAAGCTTCCTTCTAGCATTTATAAATAGGAATTAGAATTAGGTATTAAGCACTTTTGTAGATCTACATTAGCTCAATATAAATCATCTCTTAATTTTCATTTTTAAGTACTTAGACTAGCTGAAATGTTCCTGTAAAAGTGGTTTAACAGCAGCTTATATTACTTGCTTATTTCTTGTGATTTTCTATTTTCTAGTTGTAATCTCTAAAATCCTTTTATCTAGGTTTGTTAAAAGTATAAAGATTAGCTTATTTTCAAAAGTTTAGCTTCTAAGATTTAGTAATGAGCTAGATAGCTTATTAGGTTTTGCTTAATTTCAGTGATAAGCCTGAGTCCTTACTTTTCAAGATCAATTTCCTTGTTAAACTTGTTACTATTAGCTTATTTCTTTTTAGATAATCTTAGTACACATCACAAGCATCAAGTAGCTTCTTTTAGTTTTCAATTTCATCTAGAAATAAGCTTGAAATAAGCCATTATCTAGAAAAGCTCTTAAACCCCTTGTTTCTGTAACAGAATCAAAAATGCTTATTTTCTAGCTTATTCAGTAGATAAAAGTTAAAGGATCTTTTATTAAAGTTGTTGTGAATAAGTTCATTAACAACTTTCATGTTTTAAGTTTTTGCTTATATTCACTTTTTCAATAAGCCAAAATTAAGCCATAGCGTAGGGTTTGTTTTGTAATTTGTCAATAGTTTAGGGTTAATCGTTTACACTGAAGTGTAAATTACTAATAGTTACCCCGCCTACCTTTCTCTTTCCTTTGTTACACTTCCTACCTTGTCTTTTTAGGATATTAAAATAGTTTTATATTTTTAATTTTTAGTTTAATAAAATTAGGTTAAAGTTTTTAATTGATAAAATTAGGGCACAATTAGTTTATAAAAATTAGGGCTTTTTGTTCCATTAATTTTCTGCACCTTTGTAGTTATTAAAAATCATTTTTCTTTATTTTTCCAATTTAATTTGTATTTTCTAGGAATTAAAATAGACTTTAGTTAATTTATTTTTCTTAGAAAAATCATAAAAAATAGAAAAATAGTTGAAATTTTTTGATTCTTTTTGCAAAAATTTTCTTTTTAAATCTAGTATTTTTGAAAAATAAAAGTAAAATTTTAGTGATAATTTTTAGAAAAAGTTTATTTTTGTTAATTCATTTTTTCTTTAAAAATTCATAAAAAATTCAAAAATAGTTAAAAAATTCCAATTCTTTTTCCTAAAATTTTCTTTTTAAATTTGTGATTTTTAGGTATAAAATTTGTTAAAAGTCGTGCCTTAGATTTTAAATTTCATTTTTAGCTCGCGTTTTTACTTTTCGTGCATTTAAATTTCGATCTAGTTAATTGTTTTTAATTCGTGTTATTACATTTGTAGTATAATCAAAAATTCAAAAATCCTTTATCAATCTTAACTCGAATCCGAATTATTCCAAATTCTCAATTCACGATTTCGTTGGGACACGACCCGAGTAGTACAATACTTCCCGGATAAAAATATGCATATTGTGTTTTCTTTAGTGAGATTTTTACCTTATATTTCTCTTGTTTGAGAAGTATTTTGGAAAGAAATTTTTACGGGATTAATACTATAAGTATATAAATTTGTTTGCTTTTACTACAAACCAGTTACTTTGGGAGTATCCATGGCCTGGGCTAAGGGGGTAACCACAGGAACCTTGGTACGATATGAGACGTCTTTTAGTCATTTGTTGGGTGTTTGTGTGATTGAATGGATTTGCATGTTAGCCGGTATGATAGTTCATTTATTGTCCTGTACTTTTTCCTATTAATCATTTGTGATAAGCTCTCAAATTACTCATAGTGTTTGTGTTATGACTCATAAGCTCTCAATAAGCTCATTTCAGCTCTCTAAGTCTCTAAGCTTAGATTAAGCTTTAATCAGTCTTAATTAATACATAAAATCCTAAAATCAGCTTAATTACTTTTGTTATTTGGACTTAAAAGCTTTTGGAAGGCGAGCCAATCATGGAAGGGCTCACAAGGACTTAACTGGCGTATCTCTGATAAGCCAGAGCTGTAGATAAGATCTAAGAGCCTATAAGCTTCTGTTAAACTGAAGCTCTTTGTAAGTTTCCTATTTACTTTACTTGTCTTAATTTCCTAGTCTTAATATTGCTTAGTTGTTTACTATTTGCTTAAATCTGCTTTTATCTCTGCTTATCTGTGCCTTATAAATGTCTAAATGTGCTTATCTATCATGTTTCTTAATCTAATTTTAGTCATTATAATCTAGATTTCATATTACTTAATATTATCTAATAAATCATAAAAACCAAAAAATTAGATATCATAGTTATAGATCTTTGATTCTGGCCTATTCAGTTATGGATTTATGTTTGTTTAGTTAGTTATAAGCTAATTTTCATCTGGTAAATAGGTCTTGATAGCTAGATTTCAAATTACTAAGCTATATGAAATCTGTCAAAATTTTAAGGAGTGTTTGGATCAGTCTTGTTTGACCTGTAAGAAAAATTACAGAAAATAGCTTATACTACTTAAAACCTAGGAAAAATAAGCTTATAATCACAGCTTATTGAATAAGCCAAGAAATAAGCTGAAACAACTTATTAAGCTTAAAAGGGAAAAATGAGTATAAAGAATAAATTGTGTGAATGAATAACGAATAAGACCCAAGGGCGCAGTGGTAGTGTGTGTGTTATAAAGGTTGAGAGTGTTGAGGTCGGGGGTTCGAGTCTTGCTCACCCCCGACTTCCACTTTCCCTTTTTTTTATTTTCAAAAACTTATAAAAACAAAGTTGTTGATAAGCTGGTGCTTATCAACTTTAATAAAAGAAATTTTTAATGAAACTTAAAGAATAAGCTGTTAACAGCTTATTAAGACAGTAAACTTATTTTTCCTAAAAACTTAAAACACTTAACTGCTAACTAAGAAATAAGCACATAAGCAAACATCCATCTTAATAAGCTATTCTAAACTATGGATAAGCACTTAAAAAGAAAGATTGAAACAGAAAAAACTATGGGGAAGTGAGCTTATTGCTCAAAAAGCTAATAAGACTAACTCAGCTTATGCTGAGTTAGTGCAGCCTCACTTGACTAACTTTAGGCTTAAAAATAAGCCACCAAATGGAATCTTAAGCTAATAAACTTTGCTAAACCTAAAACTAGACCTAAGACTCTACTTAAAACAGCTTTTTAAAAATATTTTGAAGCTTATTAAGACTAAGAAAAAGCTATTTGAAAAAGACTGATGCAACTTAAGCTAATTTAGAAAAACTTTGATAAAAAGAGAAAACTAAGTTGCAGCCCTACTTATAAGCTGTAAAATAAGCAAGTAAGACTTAACCTAGCTTATCTAGGCTAAAACTAACCTAACCACCAACTTTGAGCTTATTTGAGCTTATTCTAAGCTAAAAACAGCCTAATGCCAAACACTCCTTTAAATTTAGATTTTCACCTTAAAAACTAAAACTAACCTTATTAAGCTGAGATAAGCTAAAACAGATTTATAACTAAGCTAATTAAGGTCAAATAAGCAAAATCAAACAGTTAATAAGCTCTAATAAGCAAAAATAAGCTAAACTACTATTTTTTTTTGTTTTTAACAGTTTATGAAGAAAAATAACTAAAAATGAGATTCAAGCTAACTCTTAAACTAAATAAGCATAAACTAAGCATAATAAGTACAATTAAGCTAAGATAAGTAATAATAAGCTAGATTTAAGCAGAATTAAGCAAATAAGCAGTAAATTAGCTAAAACAGTAATTAAGCTTGGAAATGAAAAAGAGAAAGAGTACCTTTGTCCTTTGCTTAAACAAGGACCCAGATGCTCAAAATGAGCTTATCTACAAGCTCTGGCTTATTTGGAATAAGCCAGTAAGTCCATAAGCTCTTCCAAAATAAGCTTATCATCCAAAATTAGAAGCATTGGTAATTTAGAGTGAGTTAACAGTCCAAAAGGCTTAGTTAAGCTTTTTGAGATTAACTAAGAGCAAAGTAGCTTATTAAGAACTAAGAGCTTATTAAGAGCTTATTTAACTAAAACAATATTAAATGAAACTTTGAAATTAAAACACGAATTGAAATGAAAGCTGACTTTTATTAATGATTAAAGGATTACAATGCTTAAAAAGTAAATTACAAGAATTAAATTGACATTTAAAAGTAAATAAGCTAAAAATAAGCTATAAGCTAAAATCTACTAACTAACTAACTCTTCCTACGTGTGTGAATGTGAGGCTATTTATAGCCTTCTTCTGAAGCTTCTAGGAGCAGGTTTGTTACACGCTCTCTCTTTTCTTGGCCCTTAGATCAAATCCAATCATTGGATACTCTCTATCCACCGTTAGATCACAAGTGTGAGCACACGGATTGCCAACGTGGCAATCCGTGATGTGACACCTTTGTGTTACTTCTGTGAGAGATATAGCACAAAAATCAATCCTCCTGTGTGTTTCTTCTCAAGCTCACGTGGCATCCTTTGTTGGGTATCCACCAATAGAATGCTTGAATGACGTATAAACTCTGCCAAGGTGTACTTTATTCCTTGAATTGACCATTCTATCCTTCAATTTGTACTTGCCCTTTGTTTGTGACCCGTGGTAATTTGGGGAAGGAGATGAACAGTAAAAACTGTTTCTCCCGCCCTTTTTTACTTATAAGAGGGCGCGTTTGATTTGTGTTTGACCTGGTTAAAAAGTCTGTTTGACTTTTGGGTTTGGGCCGGGTGTTGGTTAAAAAAGAAATGGGCTCGGGCTTTGGGTATTGGATTTGTGTTATAAGAAAATAACGGGTGTTAACTCTTTTAGTTATAAGAGTTAACACCGTTAGGTTTTTAGGGATTATTTTTGTAACTTTGGAATTAATGAGGGACTGATGTGGAAATATTTGGAGTTTTGTCTTTTTGTGGTTTGACTTAAGTTGACCAAAGGTTGACTTTTGATAGCTTTCTCCCGGCTCTTTGCGTGCTCTTCCGTTCCCGTGTTCGTGTTTGCCCGGTTTTAACCGTTTTCTTGTGATTATTGCAATATCCGCACCTACACAATCACAGAGACAAAACAAGCAATATTCAAGCATTTAAAGCACAATTTTGTCTTTTTAGGGCTATTTTTGATATAAAACGGATATGTGTTTTCACACATATCAAAATTCCCCAAACTAAGCGATTGCGTGTCCTCACGCAATGTTATATGCCTTATAACCAAATACCTCAAAACTTCCCCAAACTAAATCTTTGAAAAGTAGCAAAGATTTTTGTGGAGAGAGTTAAGAAATCACAAGTTATAAAACACCCCTATTTCCTATTTTTCTAAAACTTTTTCATTTTTTTTATATTAATAATATAATTGAGATTATTTCGACTTTCGTTATTTCCATAACTGTTAGGGATCATAGAACAAGATGCATTTCGATTCCGAGAATGCCCCAAAAAGGATAAATTCATCGTTCCCGACTTTTTACTTATCCAAACCAAGCTTAAAACAAAATCACAGCTAAATATCAGTAAGGATGCTAACACTACTCATATTTGCAACTTGTGAACTTTTTACTCCCGACATTTATTATATCTTAAGTGAGTGTGCTATTATGAATTTCAACCATGGACCAATGTTTTGCAACATACTATGCTTTACGTTCCACCTTAGAATAATGAGTTTAAAAGCGAGATCATCCCATGTAGCGACTTTCGTCTCGGCACATCCCAACCTTGCGGCTAAGTGACCAGGCTTTTGACACCCCACAGAGACTAGTATCGGGACTCACGGACCTTAGGTTTCACAAACTCTCAGGTTTCCCGGATATTCATAGCTTATAAAATAGAATAGTAAAAGTGCAAAAGCATATTTGAATTTAACAAAAAGAAGTCAATTTATTAATTCACACTTAATTATTTAGATATTTATGCAATTGTAACCCTCGACCTTTTAGAAGGCTGCAACATCGGTTGTGAGCCGGCAAGATGCAGCAAACTTTTATCAGTCTCGGATTTTTATTCTTACTATGGGCTTTCTTTAGAAGACTACCACATCGGTTGTGAGCCGGCAAGAGGTAGTAAACTTTTATCAGCCCACAGCTTTTATTATTATATCATTTTATCATTTATATATATATATATATATATATATATAGAAGACTTTTTTTTTTGAAAAATTCAAGTATGAATTTGAACTAAGACTAAATTTTTTTTTGCTATATATATTACATAAAAATTGTTGATTTAAGTTTAATCTCCAAAAACAGCACGTATATTAATCCGGTTAAGAGCTTATGGGAGAAAAAGCAACAAGTTACATACATGAGCTCTTAAGATTTCCAAATAATCATTGTTTAGCATCCTACTCATACTTAACTCTATCATTTTTCGTTCTTCGCAAATTAGCGAACGCTTAGCCTAAAAGTTAAGGAACAAGCTAGAGCTCAACACGCTCGATCGGGTCAAAATTTACTCTTATTCTTACCCAGCAAGAAAGTCAAAATTGTGACAAAAATACTTATTTTATTTTTGAAAATTTTTAAATTTTTTCATATTTTTGAAAATTTTGTGGGAAAACGGGGTACGTGAGAACAACGGGTAAAAGTAGGCAAGATCATATCGAAGATATACTACCCCATACTAAAATCAAACATTGTCCTCAATGTTTCCTAGCCTAAGACTTAAAAACCCCATACTAGAACTCAAAAAGTCTAATGCATAACTCAAACATGAAGAAAGTATCACAAAAATCTTTAGCCGTTTAAAAGTGTTTTGCCCCCCTAAAAGATAAATGTTAGACGATAATAATCTTTAGGATATCGGATTTCCCCAAACTAATGGCAAGCAAAGGCTAGGAAGCTCGAGTGGACCGGGACAAAACACCGAACACGAGAGTCTTCAGAAAATTTGGGATCAATCCTGCAAACAATCACAAGTACAAACAACAAACACAAAGAACGGAAGAGTACAAGCCTCCTCACAACACATTAGAAATAAGAAAGAAAACTAGAAAATAGATAAGCATGGGGTGCCTCCCACGAAGCGCTTTGTTTTTGGTAACCGAGTCACATAGCTTGACTCGATCCCTGAATTCATTCGTCCTTAGGGAAAGTAAATGGAAGAGAAAATCTTAATCGGGCTTTCATTTATGTTTGGACAAACATTAAAGCATATGAAAGTTCCATCCCGATGAGAGGCCACTGGCTCTAAGTGGAGATGCCGGGGTCAAAAATGGTATCTTTATTCCTGGTAAAGGAAAGTAAGGGAGAAACCTCAGGGTAGGCGAGAAACGGGAGAAAAGTCCTAATGGCAATTGTGAAGGAATCCTCAACTTCAACATTATTCTTACCTCCCCCTGGATCAAAACATTCATCTTCATTAAGCTCATCAACATTGTTGATCACTGGTGCATCGGGCTCAATATTGAAGGTTAAATGTTCATGAGTGGGATTTTCGTTAAGCAAGTTGTCAATAATGTCTTCTTCCAAGTCAAGATCACTTTCAATACCTGGTGGTCTTGAATTATCTGGTCCGGAAAATATATCGATCTCTTCCCTATTGGGGTCACTATTCTTAATGAGAGTAGTAGATGTAGGAAGAGACTCGATGATTGTATGAAAATTTTCCGGTGAATGGGAAGATGAATTACTGCATAACAACGACATTAGATTGATGTAATCCTCATGCTCTCTGACAATTTGAGGAATCATGATAATTTTACCGGTGAACTCATGGTGAAAAGGATCACTCTTGGGAGAAAAAGTTATCAAAGGTTCATTCTCTGGTTCATTCTTAAGTTGTTGTGGTTCATGATCGAAAAACAGTTCGGGAGAAAGATTATGGGTAGTATCATCACTAAGCAAGCTCTCAAGATAGGTTACGTCCCCTTCCGAGTCATAATAACCTTCATTATACATAGGAACTTTGATAGCTAGAAAAGCATCGATCTCATCATCATCGCCTCCGGATTGAAACACTGAGCCTCATCATTTGTTTTACATTCCAAATCAAACAAATCATCATTCTCTTCGAAAGGTGAATCATCGTGGAGTAGAAACTCAATGTCGTCTCTTGGAATAAGACTCTCATCTTTGTTAGAATCAGAAAGAGGTGTGACTAGGAAAGTCGACTCATCAAGGTTGAAATCATAAGAATCCTTGCACTCGATATCCTCTAATTCTTCATCAAAAAGAGGGTTATTAAAATTGACATCAAATTCGAAAAGAGGGTTAGAGAAAGTCACAGAATTATCACGTGGAACTTTGATGGAAGAAAAATCATCACATGAAGGTAAAACGTTCTTATTATCATACCTGGATGTTTCCTCGGATTCTCTTGGGATTCGGACAATTTCTTCAGTACTAAAAGTACTAAGGTGGTCGTCCCCCATTATGAGAGAATCCTTGGGCAAGGTTGATGTGATTTCAAAAACCGAAGAAACTTGAGGTGGTTTGTTTGAATGAAAAATGCTCTCCTTGCAAATAACTTTGAAATTCTTCAAACAAGGTGTGATACGAGTTTGGCGTTTAGCCGTCGGCTCTGCGAGATTCTTCACTTCCTGCTTTTCTTTTTCATTGTTGACATCTTCCGATGGAGGTGGGCAAACTTGAGTGGGTTCGTCGGTAAACCTTTTGAAACTATCCTTGCATGCGTCATTAACCATTTTAATTGACTCATTTTCATTAAAGCACGGCTGGTTCTCAAAAAGGATCTCCCAAGTATGAGAGGAACTCGAGGATCGGCTTCGAAATCGACAACAACAAAGTCGGTAGGAAAATGGAAATTCCCAACTTTGACAAAAATATCTTCAGCGAGTCCTTTAGGACGAGTAATCGATCGGTCCGCTAACTCTAAAGTCATCCGAGTTGGTGTAAGTTCAGGCAGAGAAAGTTTTTTCCAAATAGAAAGAGGCATAAGATTTATGCTCGCGCCAAGATCGGCCAAGGCGTGGCATACATCCATTCCTAGGAAATTGCATGGAATAAGAAACTTGCCAGGATCTCCAAGATTTTTAAGAAGCTTTTTGAGAAGCATCGCCGAGCAATTCTCGTTCAACGGTATCTTAGCTAACTCAAGCAATTTTCCTTATTCATGAGCAAACTCTTAATCGTAGGATCAAATCTTGGCATCAAAAGTAAAGCATCCGCGAAACTAATGTCGAAGCGTAAATCTTAAAAGATTTGGAAGATCTTCTCCATTTGATTTGAAGCTTTGTCACGGGACTTTTGATCATCACGTCGTGAAGGATATGAAATATTTGACTTAGGTAGATGATTCGCTGATGCTTACTCCTTAAAACGTATATATATATGATATAAATAAATTCAAGGATGAGAATCCGCGAGAATCCAAGAAGTAATTTTTGGTTACAAACCAACATATAGGGTGGTCTCCGGGTCGCCGTTATGTCCCAACGAGGCTGGAATGGAATATCGAAAGACGATTTGATGATTGGTGCTTGAATGTCACAGTAAATTATTGGGAATTAAAACTGAAAGAATATGCACATAAAATTTAAACAAATAACATAAGCGGGAAATTGAATTCTAAAGCACTAAAAAACTTTTACACTAAGCACAAATAAGCATAAATCTATATCTAAATAGCAAATTAAGCCATGTCAATAAGCTAATTACACAAGAGAAACACAACAGTACTAACAACAGTACCACCAGTATTAACTACCAGTACTAACTTGGAGTTAGTACTGCTAGTGTTAGTTAGTACTGCTACCTTTAAAATCCAAGAAAATGAACTAGCAGTACTAACTTGGAGTTAGTACTGCTCGTTTGAAGTTAGTACTGTCCTAAAAATGAACTAGCAGTACTAACTTAGAGTTAGTACTGCTTGTTCAAAACAGCCTTTAACTTTTTCAAAATCATTTTTTATTTCAAACTTATTGAAAAAACAGATTATCAAATAACTAAGTAAAACACTTATATAAATGAATGTAATAAGAAGCAATTTCAATCCAGAATAAGACTTAAATAAAACATGAACTAACACTAGCAGTATAAACTTAAAACTAACAGTGTCAACAAATGAACTAGCAGTTCTGAAATAGATAAGTAAAGCAAGAAAAAGAGAGACTTACTACAACCCTTAAATATTCTCAAAACAGGTCAAACAATGAATCGACAACTCTAGCTTTGCATAAAGCAAGCTAGGAGAGTCCTTAGCCCATCCAAAACTGGCTTAATCATCCATAACATAAGCGGAGGTATATTTAGAGTATTGTGTGATATACTCTTAACTACTTAACCTTTTTAAGTTCACTTTATGTTAAAACAGTTATGAAACAAGCTGTATTGAGAGCTTTTTGAACATAAAACAACTTAATTCAGAAACATAACACTTGGGATTATAAAGTGACTTTAAAAACTTAAACTTGCATTAGAATTTGAAAGTGTTACAAGCTGAAAGTAAAAACTGAAAATAAGTTTAAGTTATATTAAAAATTAAAGAAAAACTAGTTACTAACATACTAGGTTGCCTCAAAGGCTTACAATGAGTCTATTTATAGCCTAAGTCTTCTTTGCAGCTTGTGCTTCTTTTGAAGAGCAAAAACAAAGTGTGCTAGATTTGAGTCTTTCCAACAGCTAATTCCCACCATCCATCTTCTTTGTGCTTCCTTTTGAGCAACTCAGCATCGAAATGGTCTTGGGAGAAGAGTGAGATTGGCAACTTGAAATGTGGGGTATAGAGGAGTGAGGGGAGGGTTTTGTCAAGTGGTTGATGGAGTGTTGCAGGGTAGAAGTATGGGAGAAAATAGGGTGCAGGCTGGTTTTGGAGTTGGCGGGAAGGTTTATACAAGTTGGGTCTGTGACAGAGAGATGTTGAAGATGATTAAGATGATGTTTGGGTTGTTGACATCTTATGTCCCTCTAGTTTTCTTCTTTTCATCTTTTCTTTTTCCCCTTTTCTCTTTTATAATGAAAGTTTTCAATCATGGCAACATCAACCCCTGTGGTTTATGTTAAAAAGATTAAAAAGAGTTCTTTTTTTTTTGGCATTTGGCCCTTGGGTTTTATATTTTCAAGAAATTGCAAAATCAGCCCCTTCTTGTGTTTCCTTTATAATATAACTTAGGGGGTTTGGGCAATTTTGACTTGATGACTTTTTGACTCACACCACTTTCATTCCATTTCTGTGTATGGTCGACTTTTGGCTTGTTTTTCGTCCTTTTGTGAGATATCCGTTCCTACACAACACAAATGCAAAACATACAAATATTTGGCAGTTTTTGTCTGTTTTTGGTCATTTAAGCTCGTTTTTAGAGGTAAAAGATATGTGTAATTAAGCACATATCAGTAGACTCTTTGGAATATCGGATTCCAGAATGGGAGTGGTTTTAGGCAAAGTCTTCGGAACATCGGGTTCCGGAATAGAAATGGAGATAACCGGAGGTGGGATTTTGAGCGGTACTTCTTTGGAAATTTGTTTGCTCTTTATCCATTGTCTCCTCGGTTTCTCATTCCACTACCTTTTTAGGAGAAGGATTAGTAGGAATCGAGGGTCCCTCGTAAGCAACACCACTTCGAGTAGTGATCGCTTTCATCTCACCCTTCGGGTTGGATGTATTACTCGAAGAGTACCCGAAGTTGAGGCTTTGATTTTGAAAGAAACTTCCTAAAATACTCTGCATGTCAAATTCAAATTTTTTCCTAAGATTTTTCCTCTTGTATAAGGTAACGAGCTTCGTATTTTCATTGATTTGACCTTGCATATTTCTCACAATTGACTCATTAGCTTTCATATAACTCGTAATTTCGGATGGAATCCCTTGTTGAAATTGATTATTATGAGCTTAAAAATGTTGGTTTTAAAATCCTTGTTTTTGAAAATTTGGCACATGATTAACTTGATTTTGAAAACCTTGATTTTGATGAAAATTATTTCCCCGATTGAAATTGTTTCCTTGATTTTGATTTTGATAATTCCTATTTTGTCTATTGTTTTGCACCGGAGCAAAACCTGGTGGTGCCATTTAATTACTAACACGGTTCGGAGGGTTAACTTGATTGTAAGTTCCCGTAGTCGCACAAACACTAGCCTGATTATTATCAGTAGCCGGACAATTATACCAAGAATGGGCACCACCACAAGTAACGCAAGATTCCTCAACCGCCTTAAATGGAGCGGGAGTGACAACTTTCTTAGAGACAATCTCGACTAAGGTCGAAAGTTGATCCGCAAGCTTATCGATCCTCTCATCCGTTTTACTAGAAGTACATTCAAAAAAAAATCCTAGATGCAATTTGATCTATTACGTGAATAACAAACTTTTGATTTATTCTCAATTATATTTAAAGCCTCTCTAGTCGTTTTACTCAAAAGATTTCCACCTGCCGCGACATTTAAGGAGTCTTGTTCATTCTTGTTTAAACCATTGTAAAAGGTATCAACTTGAGTTAACTCCATAAATCTGTGATGGGGACATACTCTAAGCAACTCCTTAAATCGTTCCCATGCTTCACTAAAAGTTTCCTCAAATTTTTGTGTAAACCGAGAAATTTCATTCTTTAGTGAGAGTTTTCTGAAGGAGGGAAAACAGTTAACGAACTTGGTACGAATTCCTCCCAATTAAGATTTAATTTGGTGGTTCTTTCTCTACCAAGTGTTAGCGGCTTCCCTCGATGCGATATTATGGAAACGAAAATCATAAGCTTAATCACATCGTTAGGCACATTCTTAAATCGTAAAGTCGAGGTAATTCTCTTGAAACTATTAATATGAGCATGAGGATTCTCACTCTCACGACCGTAAAATGGGTTAGCTTGAACCAACTGAAGCAAATTCGTCTTAATCTCAAAATGATTGGCATTGATTTCTGGTAAAACAATAATCTCCGTATCTTCCGTGTGGGGCAACGAGTAGCTCCTCATGGTAACGTTCTGCCATTTGGTGCAACAATAGTTTCGAATCTCCTTCCGGTCGCCTAATGTTAGAAACTTGTCTTCTCCGACGTCTTGGAATTGTGACGTTTGAATTATTAGGATAATTAGAACGTCTAGTGCGCATGCACTAAGGAAATAGAAAAATAATAAAAAATATTTTTTGATTTTTTCAAAAGTTTATTCACAATCTAATTTTAACGGACAACGAGAAAGACAACTTGAACCAAATAATCAAACTTACTTCACGGTAGCTCTTAAAAATTTTACTTTTTAAGGTGAGCCGTATCTCGTAAGTGACACAAATGGTAAGTTTTTAAATCTTTAATTCGAGTTGGGAACTTATTATGGATAATACCTCAATTGAAGGTATTGATGTGTTGTTGGTTCTTTTTACCGAACTGTTGTTTTATTTTTATATTCACAAATTGAAAGAGCAAATATTTTTTTTGTCTTTTTGTTTTTAATCTTCTACTTATATTAAAAAGAAAAGAAAAATATTTTTTACTTTTTATTTTTTTAATTTTTTTATATTTTTGATTTTCTTAAAAACGTAACTTTCGAAAACGAAAGGTTCTCCAAATCACGATCAACAAACTTCAAACGAAAGAATCTTAATCACAAATCCCCGGCAGCGACGCGTTGGTAGTGGAGTGTGTGGTGTGTGTTATAAAAGGGGTTGAGGGTGTTGAGGTCGGGGGTTCGAGTCTTACTCACCCCCGATTTCCACCTTCCCCCCTTTTTTTATTTTTGAAAACTTATAAAAGCAAAGTTGTAAATAAGCTAAAAATAAGCACTTTTAATAAAAGAAACTTTTTATGAAAAGCCCTAAATAAGCTATGAAACAGCTTACATATAGACAGAAATACTTAACTCATTTTTTTTGGTATTTTTCTTAAACTAATAATCTAAAAGACCACAATAAGCTAAGTTTATGACAAATTAAGCTACTAATAAGCTAATACTAACCTAAAGAGCTAAATGAACAAGAATAAGCACCCAGAACAAGCCATAAGCTAGAAATTCAAAATAAGCACTTATAGAAAACTTAAAACCAAACAGTCCCTACAGGGATCGTTGAGCTTATTTTAAGATAAGCTCTTAGATCCTTGTGGGGAAATAGCTTATGCAGCTTATTCTACAACTAATAAGCTTCCAAAATCAATTTTTGAAACAAGGTTTGAAACTCAATTGCTTATTACAAAAGCACTTAAAAACAGACCTAAGGCTCAAATCATGCTGAGTTTTTGCTTTGAAAATGAAAAGACAAAAGGCAATTTTGCAGCTCAAATTTAGATAAATGTTGTTTTGGGGTGTTCGTAGCAAAAATAAGCTAGAATTTAAAACTAATTGCAAACTTGTAAACTATGATATATAAGCTACTTTTATGCTGAAAATTAAAACCTAACACCTATTTTATCCTACTGAAAATGAAGCTAGAAAATGACTTTTATGCTTTCTAATAATGTTGATGCAGTTGACATGCATATGAACTAAATCTAAAATCTTGTCAAAGCAGACCTAAGATTATGTTTCTAACACTCTTAAAAAACAAGTATAAATGTAAATTAAGTAAATGCAAAAGCTAGAACTGATCTGAGCTAATAATGCAAATTCTAATTAACAGGTTTGAACTAATAAGCTATTAACTATTGAAAACTCAACTGACTTAATTCTAACTTATAAAACAGCTTAAACAATCCTAAATTTAAGATTTAAAATAAACACAAAAGACCAAAAAGCCAAAAACAGCACTAACCTATGGTTAGTGCTGCTGACCCAAACACCCCTTTAAGATCATTGAAATCCATTTAAGCTTATGAAATAGAAATTTAAATGAAACAAGAAGTTTAATACGCAGATAACTTATACGCAAAACAGACGCCTTAATGAGCTTATACTAACAATCAAAATAACAAAAATCTAACAACTACTCTTATGCTAAATATTTTTGGATTTTAATAATTTTTAAAGACAAAATATGAAAAAACTAAGATCTAAACTACAAAAGCTAAAAACAGATTATCAAACATTATCAATAAGCTCAATGAAACAGTATAAGCACAAATAAGCTAGAGTTAAGCAGAAAATAAGCAAATGCAACTTATTAAACTAAGATACTTGAATTAAAAGGAAACTTACAAAAAACCTTAGCTAAACAAAGGCAATAGTGCTCAAGAGAGCTTTCAACAGCTCTAGCTTATCTCAAGGATAAGCTAGTAAGGTCCCATAAGCTCCATTGTAAGCTTATCATTCAAAAGCTCAAATTACATTTAGCAAGGGTATTTGACTGATTTTCAGAGTTTAAATAGATTAAATGCTTATTATGAGCTCAATTTGATCTTAGAGACTCAAAGAGCTTGTATGAGCTTATTAGGAGCTTAGTAACATAAAGCTTATTAAAACAAAGTTGTAAGGAAATTTAGAAGCAAATAAACGAATTCTATTAATGAAAAAGTTGAGTACAATTTTGAAAAGGAAATTACATTTAAGCAAACATTAAGCTAAACCATTTTAAATGAAAATTACAAAAGCTAATTTAAATAAGCTAATTTATAAACTACTCCTAGATATTTTGTGAGTGAGTCCTTGCTTGTATTTATACTTCCTGGGAGAAGCTTCTAGGCCCCTTTATCTGTTAGATGCTTCAATCAATCCCTCCCCTTCATTCTTCTCAATCATTGGCTCTCTAATCTTGGCCCTTAGATCATTAAGTGAGCACATGGATTGCCAGCGTGGAAATCCGTGCGTCAGGGTACTTGTGCTTCTTCTACACACATTTTAGTGCAAATCCTACTTGATAGGTGTGTTTTCTCCTTTGCCCGCATGTCATTCCCTTTTGGGGATTGACCAATAAGAGCGTTTAGTGATGTAATACTCTGCCAGCTTGTCTTTTTTTACTTGAAATGCGTAGCCATGTCACCAATTTAGATTTACCCCTTGATTTGTGCTCGAGGTAAAACGGGGAAGAAGATAAATAGTAACAACTTCTTTTCCCGCGTTTTACTTTTTTTTTATAAAAGGGTGTGTTTGACTTTGGTTTTGACCCAGGTAATAATCATTTAACTTTTGGGCTTATAAAGGGTTTTGGGCCACGGGATGTGTCTTGGGCTCGGTTTATATAAGAGGTTAATGGGATGTGTTTAGGGGACCATTTTTGCAATTTGGTTTTCTTTGAGGGATTGATTTGGTATTTTTAGGTTTTTGTCATTTGGTGGTTGACTTTGGTTGACCAAGGGTTGACTCTTGTTGACCTTTGATAGCATTCTCTCGGTTCTTTGTATGCTCTTCCGTTCCCGTGTTCGTGTTTGTTCGGTTTTGACTGTTTTCTTGTGATTTTTGCTATATCCATACCTACACAATCACAAAGACAAAACAAGCAATATACAAGCATTTTATGCATAATTTTGGTCTTTTATGGGATATTTTTGATATAAAAGGATATGTGTTTTCACACATATCAACGACCTCTACAATTCTAATCACTAAAATCCCAGATTACATCACGCTAAACCACGATGATGATTTTTAGTCCAAACTTCTGCCCTAATAAGGTTATAAAACTCTTAAACCCATGCACTATTTTGTCCCGACCAGAATTGCACATCCCACAATCTCAAAACTAACCTAACCTTTACCCTATACCTATTTAACCATTCCACAATCACCAACAACCTCACAAAACATCCACAAGCATCCCTAATCATGGATTCTAATTTTCATAAAAAATAGACATGCATGTATATAATTTTTTTTATAAGATTTTGAAAACTAAATAAAAAGGAAGAAAAGTAGCTTACAATGTAATCAAAATAGAAGATAAATAAAACACTATAAACCCTTGGGGGTTTATGAACT
Source organism: Tanacetum coccineum (assembly GCA_026074375.1). Lineage (NCBI taxonomy): Eukaryota > Viridiplantae > Streptophyta > Magnoliopsida > Asterales > Asteraceae > Tanacetum > Tanacetum coccineum. The sequence goes on along the minus strand of BQNB010004687.1, from coordinate 22,280 downwards.
TGGCCGAACCATAAAGGGACCCGAAACGAACCCAAAATCAACTCTTTGTTATTCTAAGCTTTAAAAACAATAAAAAAACTTGAAATACCTTGCAACACCAATTATACCCAATTTGATCAAAACCTAAAAAATCAAGAATCAATCAAAATCAAGATTTTGAGTAACTTGATGTATGGTGATTTTTTTAAAAAGGATGATAGAGGTTTAGTTTAGGGATGATTTGAGAATGATTGGAAGTGTTTTCTTGAATTTTAGTAATGGTGATGGTGGTTTGGTGTTGGTTGCCGTCGAACAGAAGAGGGAGAGAAGGAGGGGACAATTTTTTTACTGTTGGTACTATGTGTTTCAAAAGAGAAGTAAATCTATTTATAGAAGAGTATAAATCTAGATAGTATCGACTTGTATAAAAGAGATATAAGGGAATGTTAGTGTGGGCTTGTTGACCGGGCCATAGGGGGGTTTATGGCTAATGTTTCATTTTTTTTAAACTTGTATTACAGCTAAATTTTTGAGCCTAAGCTTTCAATTTCAATTGTTAATAATTATAAAAACATGACTTTAACGCGGTTTCGGCCAAACGCGGGTAAACATCAAAGAAAAGTAGTAAAATAAAATAATTAAGCTCTCGAAGCTAAAAATATGGAGATGTTGATTTCTCGATCGTTAAAATGAATAATTAACCAAAGCTCGACACGCGAATAATTAAAACGACGATTTATTACTAAATCGACTAAAAATAATAAAATAAATTCTATAAATTTAGAAAATAGAATTTCAAGCTCGGAATAAACATTGACTCGAAACTCGAGTTGCACCAAAAACAAGCGTTAAATGCTAAGAGTCGTGTAACCACATAAAAGTGATTCCAATAATAATCAAAAGAGTCAATTATCATACGTTTGCTTCCGGTTACTGTCCTCAAAATTGACGGATGTCACAGTTTTCCCCTGTTAAAGGGAATTTTGTCCCAAAATGTCAGTTGCTCGTCCTAAGCCATAGCGCTCGTGAACAGTTGCGGATACTTTCTCTTCATCTCGTCTTCTTGTTCCTAAGTAAGTTCTGGTCCTCGTTGGGGATTCCAACGAACTTTTACAATAGGAATCTGACTCTTTTTCAGCTTCTTAACCTCACGGTCCATGATTTCCATAGGTTTTTTTTTACTAAATGTAGTTTGTCGTCAATCTTGACTTCTTCTAGCGGTACATGCAAATTTACGTCGGCCAGGCATTTCTTCAAGTTTGACACATGGAATATGTCATGAATGTCTACAAGTTGTTGTGGTAGACGCAAACAATAAGCACCGGGACCTAATCGTTTGACAACCTTGAATAGTCCTACATATCTCGGTGAGAGCTTGCTTATCTTACAGAAACATACCATGCCTTTCCTAGGCGACACCTCCTTCTATATAATGATTCGAAAGGAGCACAATTGACGCTCTGGTGGTAGCCGTTGCTGTATGAAAATTCTACTAAAGGTAGATGAGTATCCCAGTTTTCTTCAAAGTCAATTGTACATGTTGAATGCATATCTTCCAATGTTTTCATGGTACGCTGATGGTAAGCGATACTCATATCCAGTCGTGGCCCTAATGGTTTATGTAGCGATTGCCAAAATCATGATATGAAACTTACTGTCACGATAAGATATGCTTGACACAGGCTCACCGTGCCCTGCTACGATCTCTTTGATGTACAACCTTGAAAATATTTCCATCTTGTAGTCTTCACGGTTAGCTAAGGAATGCGCAGGTTTGGTCAGTCGATCGACAATGACCTAGTTTGAGTCGTGTCCGCTATTGGTTCTCGGTAATTAGGTTACGAAGTCCATAGTGATCTTCTTCTCTCCCATTTCCTCTTGATATTCTTCTAGCCTTAATGCAATCCCGAGGTTTGCTGATGTTCTGCTTGACTTAGAGCATGTCAAACAGATTAACTATCCCATACTTAAATTATCCTTCTTCATTCTGGGCCACCAATATAAGTCTCGTAGATCATAATACATCTTGTCTGCTCCATGATGTACATAATACTTTGCAGTGTAGGCTTCATTCATCATTAAAGTTCTCAAATTGCCATAAGCCGGCACCCGAACTCGTTAAATAAAATACAATCTGTTATCTTCTTTCCTTTCAAGCTGCTTCTCAAATCCTCGCAACCTTTCTGCCAGAGTATTGATGACCATGGAAGCTTCGCTCTGAGCTTCCAGTATCCTAGCCTTAATGCTGGAGTAAAACATTGTGCTCATAGATCAAGCTCGTCTCGGTTTCATCCATTCCTTCCTACTCAATGCATCAGCTACTATGTTTGCTTTACTTGGATGGTAGCAAATATCTAAGTCATAATCGCTGAAAAGTTCTATCTATCATCTCAGAAGCATATTTCATTCTTTTTGATCGAAAATATGCTGAAGGCTTTTATGATTAGTGTAGATAACACTCTTTGTTCCGTACAAGTAGTGTCTCAACATTTTGAGTTCAAATACCACAGCGCCTAACTCCAAATCATAAGTGGTGTAGTTCTTCTCATGGATTTTGAGTTGTATGGATGTGTATGCAATTACCTTGTTCTTCTGCATCAGAACGCAACCGAAACCTTGATTTGAGGTGTCACAGTAAATGGTATGTGCTTAATTACACATACCTTTGACCATTAAAAACGAGCTAAAATGACAAAAAACGTACCAAAAATACATTGTATTTGTATGTTTTGCATTTGTATTTTGCAGGAAACGGATATCGAAGAAATGGACAAAAACAAAGCCACAAACGACAAAACCGAGCACGAGAACAGAAAGAGCGTGAAAGAGAAGTCAAAGTCAAAGGCGGAGCCGTAAATAAAGAAATACTTAATGGGCCCACCCGTACCCATCTAATGGGCCGGGTCAGCCCATTAAGGTATATTAAGAAGACTTTGAGCCCAAATTCAAAAACAAAAGCCCAAATACTTTTTTTTATTTTACTCGGGTCAAAACCCTTATAAAAAGCCCAATGTTCCTTAACATTTAACTGAGTAAACACCACAAGGACTTAACTTGCAAACACTTTATATAACCTCAAGGGCCATTTTTGCCAACTCTGTTAAAACTTTTACACCACAAGGACCATCCGTGTAATGACACTATACAAATTGAGGGACCAATTGTGTCAAATCACCAAACTTATACATTATTTTAAAAAAGTACTGTATATCTTCCCGAAACCCTTTCCCGCCAACATACCGGATCACCATCACCCTCGATCCCCACCACCACAACCTGCCAAAACTGTCAACCCACAACAAAATTACATCAACCCCACCTTACAAAACTCACATACACCTTGGCAATCGTGAAACACCCCATTGGACAGAGCATAAGGACAATGATTCAAAGGTTAGGATTAATTGGATTGGGGGCCAAGGCAAATGGAGGGTCAAGATGGATGTTTTGAGTTCTCTCACAGCAAAAACACAACAAGCACACAATGAAGACAATGGGCAGCTTATAAAAGAGATAGAAGACAAAAGACTTAGAAAGTAGTGTAATTTAGGAGTAGTTTAATTTTAATTTTAATGTAATTTTAAATTCTGTCAATTTATTTTTAAAAGCCTTTGTAACCAGTTTTCAATTTAATGAAAATTTCAGTGTTTAAGTTTTTTACAATTCTGTCTCTTTTAATCTTTATGAGTTAAAGCTTATTCTTATTTACATGTCACTTCTATAAGCTCTCTTAAGCTTTTATAATCCGTCTTATTTATAAAAGCTTTTCAATTAGCTTTTGTAAGTTTTCTATGTCATTTGAGTCAAGAAGTATGATTTTAGCTTTTGGAAGATAAGCTAACCAAGGAAGAGCTTATGGGTGCTTAGAATTGCTTATTTATAAGCTGGGTAGGATTTAGAGCTTATTAGGGGCATTTATTCCCTGTTTTGAGCAAGGGAATAAGGTATACTCACTTTCTACATTTTTTATTATTTTCACTGCTTGCTTATAACCTGCTTATTGTGTGCTTATTAGTTGCTTATTTGCCTTAATTTTGGCTTATTTGTCTTTTACTTGCTTAATCTTGTAGTTTATGTGTTTATTTCTTAATTTACAAGTCATATCAGCTTAAAGCCTAAAAATCTGTCAAAAATCCAATGAGCATAAGCTTATTGGATTTGTGCTTATTTCTTCTTAGTTATTGCTTGATTGTAATTAATTTGTCTTATGCTAAATCTGTTTTTACTTATTTCAGCTTAATTCAAACTTTTTCAGCTTTAAATTGCAAACTTAGTTTCTAAAGGAGTGTTTGGCACAAGGCCAAAATGGGTCAGAATGGAAGTGTTAATGGGTTAGGGTCATTTGGCCAACCTTAATCAGTCTTTTTAAGTTGATTTCTATCTGTTTTCAAAACATTAAGATTTTAAAGTTGTTTTCAATGTTTTTTTGTGGTGTTTAAAAACTGTGGCTGAAAATCAGTTGGTGTTTGCTTATTTGAGTAAAGCTTTTAAACCATCTTTTTTGCCTTGTTTTTGTGTTGTCCTTGAGTGTATAATGCAATAGTGTAGAGTCTTTCAAGTTTACTATTGTCTTGTTAAATTCTGTCAAGGTTTTAGTTAAGTACCCTTTTTGTCTAAAATTATCCTTATGAATCTTCACTTTTAAGTGACTTAAACTTGTTTTTAGCTTTTGAAACTTTGAGCATAAGCTCATTTGGAGTCATTCTCCATCTGTTTTAACTTGTTTTTTATTTTGAAGCTTAGTTGTTAGCTTATTTTTAGGCCTGCTTTAGCCAGTATGTCTTTTAGGAAAAACCAAAAAAATAGCAATCTTCGTGTCCTGCACTTTTCATAAGCTCTTTTAGTAGCTTAATTGATTTTCAAACTTTGTTTTCTTTGCTGTTTTAGAAAGCCCCTTGGCCAATCTTTAAGCTAGTACAAGCCCCTAAGCCATAAGGATCCTTTTTAGGGCTTAAAAATAAGCCCCAAAAGCTGTTCTCGGGACTGTTTAAATGAAGTTTGTGCAAATTTGCTTATTGCTTATCCTGGCTTATTGGCTTACTTTTACTTGCTTATTTTTGTTTGCACTTGCTTATTAGGTTTAGGCAGCCTTCTGTTTGAGCTTAGTTTAGTTTTGCTTATCTTATTGTACTTAAAAATAGCCCCAACATTTAACCATTATTGACTAAGTAATTTAGCTAGTCTGACCATTTCTTAATGTGATTATTTCCATCTTATTTGTGAGTTTCAAAAAATTTGCCTTTTTTAATTTTGCTTATTTTTGTTAGGTTTATAAGTTTTTGTTTTAAAAAAGAAAAAGAAAAAAATATATTTTTACCAAAAAATGGCCATGGGATTCGACCCCATGACCATGATAGTCCAGCAAGCATAAGTGAGTGCGTGTTAACCATTTGCTACTTTAGCTCATCCATTACATTTGCAAAAACACACAATTCCCTTAACCTCATTTTATGCTCATAAGCTTAAAAGCACGTTTTTTCGAAATTTAACAGCTTTTTTGAATAAGCTGTTTGTACCAGATTATTTTTCATAGAGTCCTCAGAAACTTATCTACTTTTTGGGGTATGGGTTAGGTTATTTTTGGGGGAAGATCGGTATTAATATTGTTATTTTTATTTTAGATTAAAATCTTAATAATCATAATAAATAAAGAAAAGTAAAAAAATATAATTCTTTTTTCAAAATTTTTCTTTTTCAATTTATCACTTAGGAAAAATAAATTGTGCGTTCGTCTACAGGGTTAAAATTGTAAATTTCGTTCTTTTAAAGACGGGATTCGATCCCGTTTATGTTTTTCGTGTTTTTAAACTCAAAACACCTCCGTTTTTGGTCTAGTTTTCTTTATTCTTACTATTTAGTCATTTAGGGTTAATTAAAAGTAAAAAAATCACTTTAGGTTTAAATTTTGGAAAATTTAGGTTTTAAGACGCGTTTTTACGTTCCCGTTTTAGGTTTTAACATTATTTGCTTTCGTTTTAGGGTTTCTTTTACTCGTTTTTGCATTTTAATTGTAGAAATAGAAAACCAATCAAATTTGTGATTATTCAAGCATAATTACCAAACCGACACTCGACTTTCAAATTCACGCCTCGTCGGGAAGAACGACCCGGGTCCAGTTTTAAACTTTGTGGATAACGAAGTGAGAAACCGATACTTCCAGTAATACTATACTACAATTATTGATATTATCCTATTTGTTATATATTTATATATTTATTTATATTTATATATAGTTAAAAGGTTTTATCAGTAAACTACAAAATCATCGGTGCGCTTAAGAAGTGCCAGAATAGGAGCATCATACAACATGTCCTTCAATGTTTAAAAGGCGTTCTCCTGCTCATCACCCCACTCGAACTTTTGATGTTTCTGAGTTAATAGAGTGAGAGGCTTTGTAATCTTCAAGAAATTTGCAATAAATCGCCTATAGTATCCCGCCAATCCTAAGAATGAATGGATCTCGGTTGGGGTTTTCGGGGGCTTCCAATTCTTTACTGCATTAATTTTGCTAGGATCTACATGCATACCTTCACTGTTCACTACATGTCCGAGAAAATGAACCTCTTGTAGCCAGAATTCGCACTTCAAAAATTTCCCAAACAATTTCTCTTTTTCAAGCAACTCCAATATCAATTTTAGGTGAACTTCATGCTCCTCTTTGGACTTTGAATAAATTAAGATGTCGACAATAAAGACAATGACAAACTTGTCAAGATACGGCCTACATACGCGGTTCATAAGGTCCATGAACACCGCGGGAGCATTAGTCAGACCGAAGGGCATGACCGTGAATTCAAAATGTCCGTATCTCGTCCTGAATGTAGTTTTTGGGAATATCTTCTTCGCGTACTCTCAACTGATGATAGCCAGATCGAAGATCTATTTTTGAAAAATACTGTGACCCTTGTAACTGATCGAACAAGTCATCAATCCTAGGAAGAGGGTAGCGGTTCTTGATTGTAAGCTTGTTCATCTCTCGATAGTCTATACACATACGGAACGAACCATCCTTCTTTTTTACGAACAACACTGGTGCTCCCCAGGGTGAAGAACTAGGTCGCATGAAACCTTTTTCTTAGAGTTCTTTAAGTTGGTTCGACAGTTCTTGCATTTCCGTAGGTGCCAAATGATAAGGTGATTTTGCAACAAGCATAGCTCCAGGAATAAGATCTATGCGAAAATCCACTTCACGAGATGAGGGTAAACCTAATAAATCTTCTAGAAAGACACCCGAGAATTCACGTACAACAGGGATGTCTTCAAGTTTTGGCTCGTTCACTTTTATGGTCTTCAATTGTTTCATGTTTCCTTCGGGACGTTCTTCATGAACTTCCAAAATATCCCCGTTAGATAACAGAATTTGGACAATTTTCTCATACCAAACTATCTTAGCTCTCAGCTTTGACAACCAATCCATTCCTACGATCACGTCAAAACTACCATATCCAAAGGGAATCAAATCGATGATAAATGTATGACCTTCTAGTTCTATTCCACATCCTTAGACAATCTTGTTGGTTTCTAACTTTAGACCGTTAGCAATTTAAATTTCGTATTCGAGGTTTCGAGTTATTCAAGGAAAAAAAGTTGGTAAAAATAAAACTAAAATAGGCATCAGAATCGAATATTATAGTAAAAAATGATCGATGAAAGAAAAAGCACTCATCACAACGTTCAGATCTTCATGGGCTTCATTAGCAGTAATGGCAAAAGTTCTACCACGGCCTAGTTTCCATTGTTTCCCTAATTGCAGAAGCTAGACCCGATTGTAGTGATAATATGCTTGCTTTACGGAGGCGAAGTGTGTGTAATGTGACCACTAGGGTCTAGCTAACTCATGGAATCGGGTTGTGTATTTGTCAACATCTGCTCCAATCTTAACATGATTCCAGAACTCTTTCTTCAATTCCATAATTGCATTACCCGGACAGTATTTTTCCATCAACAACTTCTTTAGGTCTTCTCAAGGTTAGGCTATAGCAATTGCCCGACCTCTTGTCTAAACTAGTGTGTTCCACCAAGTTAAGGCGCGACTTTGCAGCATACAAGTCGAGATTTCGGACTTGGCTTTAAGCGAGAAACTTATAATGTAGTGCTCTAAACTCCATTTCTTCATCTATGTAGCAGGCAATAATGCTCTTTCATGTTTCAAAGAATTCCTTAGCACATAAGTCTCTGTATGTCTTGTAACTGCCACACTTGCGTTTTGTTGCATACTTAGTCGTCCTTATCTCTCTTGCTTCAACTTAGGGTCATTAGCATTTTAGTAGAGCATACCTCTTTTAACTTCTCATGAGTCAAATCGATTAACAGCTCAAATTTCCAATGAACAAAGCTCGTATCTGCTCTAGGTTCGTTTGGTACGGATGTACCTTGATTGGTTTCCACGATTCGTTCCTGAGTTGCGCGTGTTTCTTCTCGGAGGTATGGTTTTAAACAAATTGTCCACACATTTATTTGAGTAATTACTTTGACCAAAGTATAATTCGAGTAGCGTACATATATATATGATGCAGCTTTATATGTAACAAAATAACATTCATTCAAACAGAGATGTGATGAAAGTTTATATAGAGAAAAGAGATGAACGTTCTCACATATGTAGTTTTAATTCTCCCATAATGATTGTTATCCAAAAAGATACGTCTTCAAAAGTTTGTATTTCGTAGTAACCTCCAACGAAGTTGGGTTTTCAACGTAATTCGTGATAAAAAGGTTTTGACTAAAAAAAAAATATTTCAAGTAACGCATAATAAGGAAATTGTATTTATTTATTTATTTATTTTATTTTCAATTTTTTTTGTCATAATAAGGATTTCTAAAATTTGAAGTCATAATAAAGTTTTCCAAGAATTTAAAGTCAAAATAACCAAACACAAGGATACTAATACAAAATAATTTATTTTTTGATAATAAAAACATTTTTTACGAACGCGGGTAGAATAAATATATTCAACAAAATTGATGTTTACATGTACCTTATAATACATAAATTTTGACGCTAAAACGACGAAACCTTGGAAAATGCTAGTGCATCCCGTTTTAAAAGAAGTGTTCAAAAAGTATCTCACTTATACATGTTTTGTTACCAAAGGACTTTGACTCGTCCAAATAAGTACCATCTCTGAAACACAAACGCTAGGACGAAACTTGTTATCATGGTTACACAATTAACTAGTACCAAGTATAAGGTTCTCGTTCTCGTATCAATCCTTTTATCTCAAAATGGGTCTTCTATGCGATGGTCATACAACCAAACAACTAGAGTGGTAACACTCTAAAGCGAGTTGCTCCAAAGGCAACTAATGACGTAATCCTTCTCACCGAACGTCTTCAAGAACGAAACGTTTAAGTAACAGGTTTCCACGATAAAAACGATGTCAATCCACATAGTGGATGAGAAATAGTCATTTGCAATCTGCACGGTAGGGTAAGGACAAAATGCCGCACATTTCTGCTTTCAACCATAGTCTCTCTATAGTCGCTTTGCATCCACGTCGTTTGAGTATCCATATCTAAACATCTAAGCCTCACCCATCCTCGAGTGAATTCTTCAAAGGTCTTAAGCCATGTGGCAACTTGAAGCATAATTTCACAACTCATCAAACAAGAACTATCATGGAATCAAGGTAGAAGTTGGTAAAAGGCCCAATGTTTTTGAAAAATTAACTCAACTTTGGGGTCGCTTAGAAAACAAAATCTTGATCAAGAACACTGTGTTTACGAACAAGCAAAAAGAAATTGCTTACTTTAGACAGCACAATGGTTGTGGCTTCAATAGCATGGCGAAAATAAAATAGAGAAGTGACCAAAAGTATAGGTCGATGTAGCTATTAATAGCCAAAAACGAACGTTCTCTACATGTCGTGCATACGTAGTTCACCTGCTGCTCACCTTGAGTTCTTACTCGGAATCTATCAATGAGTCCTCATCAAGGTCTTATGCAGGGTAAAGGTACGAAAAGTATTTAGGTGTACGTCGCGACTCACTCGCAAAATCATTAGCGCGCAAAGACGATCTATGGGACATATTGTGACTATAACGGTGTCCTTAATAACAAGGTGCTTAGGGACAGTGTGACACTATAACGACAGTAATAACATGTGAAAGCAAACTCAGAACATAAATGGATTAATCAACATAAGCATGATGTACTAAAATCAAATAGTGGACAACTAAAAGCAGGCATGCATTGAACAATGCACATGATTCCTAGTATGCTTTTCAGTGACTAGAGTGGAAAGTCGGTTTTTTAAAATAATGACTATACCCAGTATTGCATGATACTCCCTGAATTAGATATAGTTGATCAAGTTATTTCTAATTTAGGTCTAATGATGCAACCACTCGGACTAGTCGACTCGTTTCATGTTCGGTGTTTTTAGAAAAAGAAATTCATTTTGGTTATAGTTTGGATTTTTATTTTTGAAAATAAAACTGGCGTTCTCTATAACCTTAGGCTCTGATTACCAATCTGTCACACCCCACCAAGGCGGAACCGCGAGGTGTAACATATTAATAAACATCACACAAGATGATACATAAAACACCATACATGATTTAGATAAAAGAAAATTATCTGAATTACAACAATACCAAATACAAGTTTAAAGAGTACCAAAGTCAACAAAAGTTATTTTTCTTCCGAACATGGATCACTCAAAAGACAATAAGTTGGAAGAAAGTAGACATCTTGAACATGTCCAAGAGCAAGTACACTAAATTTCCACCTTAGGAATGTCACCTAAAAAGCATGATAAAAACGGCCAACTATCGAAATAGTTGGTGAGTTCTTAAGTTTATGTACACCAAATATAGTTTTATAAAAGAGTTGATGTCCGATAAAAGTTTTCCAACTCAATGGAAAATTATCAAAAACAGTTGTCCACATCGAAATCAATTTCCAAACAAGTTGAGAGTCTAAAATAAATCAAGTTTTCAAAACAGTTCTCGTTACATTAAGTAACATAATACAAAAATCAATTCAACATGTATGTATGCTATAGTGTTCATGCGAGACACTAATTAAACGTATTCAGCCTAACCGTTTTAAACAACCAATCAAGTTCTAGTTGTATAGTGTGGTACAAACACTTAGTACTATGCACCCTTGTACGAGAGTGAGGAGGGGCTAATCTCCTAATAGCGCTATCCATAAGTACTAATGTCTCAATCCCGTTGAGGGGGATATAGTGAGCTAAAAGTAGTGGCGGGTTCGAAGCATACAACAACATACATATCAAGTTCAAGTTCAAGTTCAAACAAGTTTTTCTTGTTCACAATCAAATTAATGTCAATACGTTCAAAGTTCAACAAGTTCAAATCGAGTTCAATAAGTTCAAGTATGTTGGAAAGTTAAAAAAAACAAAGAAGTACGAGCATAGAAATTTAATAGACACATCATGCTTTCCACCCCAAAATCGTAAAAACGGTAAATGAGGGGATGTGAGAAACTCACCAAAATGGAGATACCAAGATGAAAGTAACGAAGAAAAGCGGCGATGACAAATCTCATACGCAACCTATTAATAATAATAATAATATATTATTAATATTCAATTATGTAAAATATGCAACCCATTGTAATTACGTTATATGCTTTTTATTTCCATTGGTTATCCATTTTTTTGAAAATGGCGCCGTTTTACTAGCAACTAATTATCGCTTAACGACTTGCCAACAACCTCAACACTTGCTTATACTCCATCTCTAGGTTCCTATGTATATTTACTTACTACTATATTTTTCCCAAAGATTCTAAGCAAGTTTTACCTTTCGTAAATACTAGCACACTATAACTAGTTTAAAACAGGCCTGCAGAAAGTTATCAAAGTTGGCAACAGATAGGCAACTTAAACATTTTATAAAAATACAGGAGGTCACACACATCATGTAAAATCTCCATTTTAAATTTCATCCAAAAATATTATGAATTTTGAACCCGCCTGCACACAAACATCTTTACAAACGAAATTCTGGACAACCAACACAGTTTTAGCACTTAATCTTGTACAAAGGTTTTGACTAACTTTTACACCTTGAAAATCGACTAGGCCTAGTTCGTTGCAAAGTAAACTCGAAGTAGATAACTTTAGGGTCCTGAAAACTTAGAAAAGCTTTTGAAACGACCGCGTTATGATATCCGAAAGTTGACCCAAATTCGTATACGAAAACTGCCATTTTTTGAAATTTGCCGGAACGGTTTCCTAATTAAAATCGGCCATAACTTTCTCGTTTTTACGAGTTAGAAGCTCTTAAATTTTTACCAAACGGATCATTAGAAACGACCTTTACAATTCTAATTCACTAAAATCACAGTTAATTCATGCTAAAACCGCTAATTTTTAGTCCAAATTTTCTTGCCCTAATTAAGGGTTATAAAACTCTTTAAACCCATAACTATTTTGCACAAATCTCACATCCCACAATCTCAAACTAACCTACACTTTACCCTAAACCTATTTAACCATCCACAATCCACAATAAACTAAAAACCATCACATGCTTCATATAAATGGATTCCAAATTTCATTTAAAATAGACAGCAATGTAATAATTTTTTTATAAGATTTGGATAAACTAAATTAAAAAGAAGAAAAGTAGCTTACAATGTATCACAATTAGAAGATAAATTAAAAACTATAAACCCTGAGGGTTTATGTAACTTGGCCGTACCAACAAGGATGGGGAACCCGAAACGAACCCAAAATCAACTCTTTGTTATTCCAATCTTGTTAAAAACACTAAATCTTGAACCCTTGCAATACCAATTATACCCAATTTGATCAAAACCCAAAAAAATCAGGAATCAATAAAAATCAAGATTTTGAGTAACTTGATGTATGGTGATTTTTTTTTAAAGGATGATAGGGGTTTAGTTTAGGGATGATTTGGGAATGATTGGAAGTGTTTTCTTGAATTTTAGCAATGGTGATGGTGGTTTGGTGTTGGTTGCCGTAGAACAGAAGAGGGAGAGAAGGAGGGGATTTTTATTTTATACTGTTGGTACTATGTGTTTCAAAAGGGAAGTAAATCTATTTATGGGTGAGTATAAATCTAGATAGTATCGACTTGTATAAAAAAAGATATAAGGGATGTTTGTGTGGGCTTGTTGACTAGCCATAGGGGGGGTGTTTGGGCTAATGATTCATTTTTTTTTAAAGTTGTATTACACCTATACTTTTGGGCTAAGCTTTCCTTTTAAATTGTTTTATAAATTATAAAACATGGAATTTGTAACGTGGTTTTCGGCCAAACGCGGGTAAAATCGAAGAAAAGTAGTAAAATAAAATAACTAAGCTCTCGAAGCTAAAAATATGGAGATGTTGATTTCTCGATCGTTAAAACGAATAATTAACCAAAGCTCGACTCGCGAATAATTAAAACGATTATTTTTTACTAAATCGACTAAAAATAATAAAATAAATTCTATAAATTTAGAAAATAGAATTTAAAGCTCGGGATAAACATTGATTCGAAACTCGAGTTGCACCAAAAACAAGCGTTAAATGCTAAGAGTCATGTAACCACATAAAAGTGACTCCAATAATAATCAAAAGAGTCAATTATCATACGTTTTCTTCCGGTTACTGTCCTCAAAATTGACGGATGTCATCCTGCCTATAAATACTACTCCATTCCCAGCAGAAAAACAAACCTCTTTGCACGAAATTTTCAGATAACTTTCTCTCTCTAAAAACCTTCTTTCTCTTTCTAAATCTCTTGATCGCTAACATCCTTTGATCTTGTTTCAAGTGATATAATCTCTTCTTATCATTTCTCCTCTCTATGTGCAAGAGAAGAACATTCGTATTCGCCAAGAAATGAATTGTTATTTAGTGATCTCTCCTCTCTTCTTCTAAGTATCAAATCTCTATTGTAATTATCTTGTGTAATTGTGTGATTTGGATTGTGTGTATATCCGATAGTGTAGATATTGTGAGTGTATAGTGTTTGTGAAGTGGTAGATTGGTTCTAGCTAAGATAAGGACTCGACATTTAGCTTAGTGTCGGAAATTAACATAAGCGACGTGTAAACAGTTTTCTCCTCCTGAAGGGAGCTTGTTGACATAGTGAAATCTCGAGTAAGATACTCGGGGAGTGGAGTAGGGCGAAGAAGAGCTTTGTAGCCGAACCAGTATAAATCTTGGTGTCTTGGTTTGATTGTTCCTTCTCTCATCTCTCTTTATATTGTTGTGATTGCTATTTAGTATTAGTTTAGATATTTACTTTGTTGATTCATATTGTTAATTGGTTGAACATACAACTCGAATCTAAGTATTTTGAAAGCAAACTTTTAAAACATAAAACGAACGTGTAAACTATTCAATCCCCCTTCAAATCATCACTATCAATTACCTCATCTTTTCCCTCTTTTTTCTTCCTCTTTGTGTCGACACACATACACCCTCTCTAATAATCTGGAACTTTATGGAAGTTCCGGATATTAATTTGGTGCAAGTATTACAATTTGGCAAGAATGATCCCTCAAGTCTTATTTCTCATAATTTGGTCACATTAATCTTAAGTAACTTATTTACCATTTGACAAATCTAGTCCCTTATATATATTTCTCTTATATTTATAGCACATCATAAATTCTATTACCATATTACACATATTTTAACCATTAGTTTGACTATTGGGTTGACTAGCCAATCACATAACGTATTCAAACTTATAAAAGTCTTAGTCAAACTATTCCAATGGCATTCTCGTAATTAAATACTTATAACCCGGTTTTGGGGTGTTATAAATCTATCCCCCTTATTTAGATTTCTCTCTGAAAACTCTTCGTATAATACTAACCAAACTTGGTTGTACTCTACTCCTCATTCCGTTTTAGGATTCTTAAACATATACTCAACTAGTTGCATCAACCTATATGGTTTGCAACTCTAGCCATGCTATAACACCTCTAATTGCCCTTAATTCGTTCTACTTCAATCTTATTTCTATCATACTTACACTTTTTCTAATGACAAACGTCAATTAGGTGATATTTTACTATTTCCAATTCCATCATTTTAGTACTTTTTCTCTATATTATTACGTTTCCATTCATTTCTTTTCTAACGTTTTATCAAGAACTACATGTCACTTGAGAAATTGCATTATCTTGACTTAACGTCAGTCAAACATTAGTTAATACTTTCAATTTACTATAGCCATCTTAATATTCCTTTTATCGTTTCCATTATAACACTTTGCTTTTGTTACTTCTTTTTAGTTAGTTTTCCTCAAGGACTATAAGTCACTTGGAATAACTCGATACTTTGACTACATAAGTCAAACCTTGACTATTATCTTCCAAATTCACATTAGGGTGCTAATAATACTCAGCGACCACCATAATCATTACACCATGTCATAAGGCATACTACAATTTCAATTCAAACTTTTATTCTTTGACCTATACTCTTAATGTCTCAAACTTATCTTTCTCTTAAAGTCTCTACTAAAAGTCGCATTCTAATTCTAATTTCGCCTATCTTATTTCCTACGACGTCTAACTAATTTTAGACTCCTTCTACTTTTTTAATCCCTCCTATGCTATGTCGGGAACACATAAGCCTAGTCATTTATACTTATTTATTTACATTGAGAAGCATCCCAATCAATGAAATTAAGAAAATATAAACTTATGGTTCGGTGATTCACAATTTCTTTATTTAAATAAAGAGGCGTCCCAATCCATTTAAATAAGGAGATTATGAATCATCCTACTTATACACTTTTGACACGACACTCATACACGCTTAAGTCCTCATTACCTTCCATTAATCTCATATTAATATAGCCTTGGATCCAATTTCATTAACTCTTTCTTGATGGAAACTTGGCTCTCTCCTTGTAGGGATTCGCCTATTATCCATACCTTGCGATATCACCAACCTCACGTTGGTCTTTACATTTCATCATTTGGCTTTCTCCCTGTAGGGATTAGCCCATTATTCATACCCTTGCGATATCACCAACCTTACATTGGTCTTTACATTTCATCATTTGGCTTTCTCCCCGTAAGGATTAGTCCATTACTTTTACCGAGCATTGGACCCAAGCTATATTTAAATGTTAGCCTCGTTTTTAGTAAAGTGGTCATCATTATTATTCTCGAGCCTTGTATAGAATTAATATAGTTAACGGGAATTATCTTAAGCTAATTGGGCCTAGGTACCAGGCTAAAGCCCATTTGTTTCTTAGTTTCGGTCCAATAATGACCCATTAAGGCCCATCCAAAAACCCTAAGAGGCCACGCCTTATTTAAGTATAAATACCCCTCCCTAGCATGTTAGGGAGGGTGTTGCTTCTCATTTTCTTATAGTGAAAGCCTTTATTTTCTTTCTTTTACTCTCTCTCTAAACTTCTTCATCTCTCTATATTTTTCTTCATTTTCATGTGATTTAATATTGTAACAAGTGGTATCAAGAGCCTAGGAGTATCTAGTGATTTGTGTGGTTCTTGCGATTCGTGGTTTAGGTTGTTTTAACGCTTATTCGCAGCTTATCTTGGCTTATGAGTCTCGGTTTTTGTTTTTGTTCTAGCTTATATGAGTTGCTTGGGAATAAAAAGCTAAGGCTTATTTGTTTTTGTTTCCTTTTAACTCAAAAAGCTTAAAGCTTTCTTGCTTATTTCTTTGTTTCAAGCTTATTTTGTACCAAAAGTCTCTTTTTAGTGGCTTATTTCATTAGCTTTTCAGCTTATTCTTGTGTTTTAAAAGAAGTTTTGGTTGGCTTATTTCGTTTGGTAACAACCGTTTGAAACAGTTTCTTAAACGCGCTTATTCTAGCTTATGTTGTCTTTTATTTGCGTAAAAAAGTGGCTTAAAGAAAAGCTTATTCAAGTTTTTCCATGGCTTATTTTTGATGGTCCACAAAGTTTGAAAAAGAAGAAGGAGACATAGATCCTATTTTATAGCCAAAAAGACAAGAGCACATTTTGTTCTTTTGTAACCGGTTTATGTACTCTCTTTGATAGCCGATTTATGCTACTTTCTATAGCTGGTTTATGCAGTTTTTGATTCACCGATTTATGCAAGCTTCTAGTTAACCGAAATATGCAACGTACAAAAACAGCCGATTTATATCATCCTCCTGTTTAACTAATTTAAGAAAACTTTTGTTCTAACTGATTTATGCTATGTTGAAGGCAATCGATTTATGCTTTGGTGAAATCAACTGAAATATATCATTCGGGTCTCAACCAACTTATGCATTGAAATTTGGTTACCGATTTATGCACTGACCTATACAACCGATTCATGCAAGCTTTGTCAACTGATTTATGCAACCAAAAATAACAACAAAAGTTAGCTAGCAGATTTATGCAATTGGAATTCCTAACTGAAATTGACAACCGAATTTGTGCATAGTCGATTTTCAAGGACTCTTGTTTCACGGGTTCTTTTGCATTTGTAAAATCCTGCGAAATTCTATTCTAATTTCTCGGTTTAATCAAGACATGTAAAATCCCATGAGATAGATTTATATTGCACTGTCAAGGACTTAAACTAAATCAAGAACATCTCATAATCACTAATCACTAAAACAATCCTAGTATATCATTTCACAACATTTTTACAATGTCGACTTAACAAGACATTTATGTTGCTGGTTTCGAAAACGGTCCACCTATGCTTAACAAAGACAGCTATGTTCCATGGTCTTCTTGTCTTCTTCGTTATGCAAAGATCAAACCAAACGGAAAGCTAATCTACAATTCCATTATGCATGGTCCATATGTCAGACGAATGATTCCTGAACCAGGCGATCCAGACCGTAAAGTTCCTATTGCTGAAACTTTTCATGAGCAGATTGATGAGGAACTTACTGAAAAATAAGTAAAGCAAATGGAAGCAGATGATCAAGCTATTCAGACTATACTCATGGGTCTTCCTGAAGACATCTATGTTACTGTTGATAGTTGTGAAACTGCTCAGGATATCTGTTTATGTGTTTAACAAATGATGAAAGTTTCTAATATTGGAACTCAAGAGAAAAAGGCTAAGTTGTTTAATGAATGGGAAAGGTTTACTTCTACTGATGAGGAATCTATCGAGTCTTACTATCATTGCTTCTCTAAGTTAATGAATGATTTCAAAAGAAACGAACATTTTCCAGAAAAGATTGCCAGCAATCTTAAGTTTCTAAACAACTTACAACCATAATGGAAACGACATGTTACCATTGTTCACCAAACAAAGGACTTGCATGAAGTAGATTACACTCAGTTGTATGATTTCTTGAAATACAATCAGATGGAGGTAAATGAACTGAGGGCAGAACGACTTGCAAGAGCACATGATCCTTTAGCACTAATGGCAAATTCCAACAATCCCTAAAATTATCCAGTGTTTCACCAAGATCAACCATCACCGGTTACCTACATGCAACAACCACCACCCAAAAACAACTACAACACACAACCATCATTCAACCAGAACTACATGAAACAACCAATGATTAACCCCGAAGACATTTCTGATCCCACAACAGAAATGAACATGGTACTTGTTCTAATAGCTAAAGCATTCAAACTTAACTATTTTACACCAACCAACAACAACCAAAGAATTTCACCCAACCCACGCAATAGACAAATTGCACAACCGGGTATGAATATGGGTCAAGAGAGACAGATGCAGATGGTTGGAGGTAATGGTGGGAATCAATTCAGACAGTATGCTGGGCAGAATGTTGGGAATCAGAATGGGTATAATGCAGTACAAAATGTCAAGAATCTGGTTGTTTAGAATGCAGTTCAGAATCCGGGTGTTCAGAATGTTGGAAATTAGAATGGGCTTATTGTTTTTCCGGGAATTGCTAATCTGAATGCAAATCAGAATGTGAATGGTAATGTTGTAGTAGCACGGGCTGAAGGTAATGGTAATGGGAACAACAGAAATCAGATAAGGTGTTATCAGATACGATGGTACAACTGCAGATGAATGGGTCATCTTGCTAGGAACTATTACGTCAGACCAAGGAGAAGGGAGAATGAACTTATCTTCAAAATCAGTTGCTGATTGCTCAAAAAGGAAGAGCAGTGAATCCAACTCCAAGCTGGAAAGAGTTTGACTTTGTTGCGCTGATGCAAGGGATCTTGATTAGATTAAGAAGTTCAATGCCAACTTGCATCTTGATGGCTTTTAATTTGCTGCTAGCTTCGACATCGGGACTCTGATGACAAGCTCCCTTCTATGATTCAGATGGATCAGTGAGGTACACGAATCTAAACAATTTGTTATAATAATGAGATATTTAATATGTTTACTTAAGAGGAGCAGTATACTGAGCTACTCGAGCCCATTCCTGAACCACAACAAGTACAATAGAATGATAATAATGTTATCACTGTAGTTTCTAGTGTGGAACAAAGTAGGGGAACAGTATAACAACATCCTGCTACTGTTGAGGAAACACATGCTTAATTAGAATCATTATATAATAATTTAGCCATTGAAGTTAAGAAAGTCAACACGATCAATCGTAAAATAAGGGAAACAAATGCTGAATTGACGACTGAGCTTGCTAGATATAAAAATCAAGAAAAGTGTTTTGAAATTAATCAAGAAAAATATGATAAACTTGAAAGGTTTTTTTTTGGGGTTATTCAAAAGTTTGTTTATCAAGAGCTAATGTCTTACTAAAAGATAAATGCAATTACACTTAAGTTCTGCTAAAATGATAACGACTTTGAATGAGGGAAGTTTCAAATTTTTAAATAACAAAGCTTTAAAAGAAAAATCATTTGTTTCTTTTCTTAATGAAAGAAAAGAAAAAGTTGTGAAGGTCCTGATTTTAAAATACGCAAAGAAGAGCTTCTTGATAAACCAAATTCACATTAAGATTAACGATAAAGGAACTAGATAACATTTTGGTCAAAAGGTCATCGTTCAAACGATGCCACTAGCTTTCACCTAAGTAGACCTCGTTTTACCACACCAACTTTAAACGGCTATTTATGGTTATCAAATCCTTTTTACTCAAGAAAGTCAGCAAAAAACATCAATGTTTGTTTAATGAAAAAAGGTACTTATTAGTAAAGCATGATCCTCCTACGAGTGTATGATTTGGAGGAACATTGCAACTTGGCTCAAAGGATTCGCTTTCTTTTTTTTTAAAAATGAAAAAAATGAAACAATTGAACAAAGAAATAAAACTGGCAAATTATGCAAAGATTAATCATCTTTCAGGGGTTTTTGTTTCTCAAAATGCCAAATCACGTGAAGAGTTGTATTTCTCAAATACTTCAAAAACGGCCACTATTTAAAAATCTATTTCGATACCAAATGAAGAGTTTTCGGATGATACTTCTCCAAGTGTTGCATGAAAATTTCTGAATGAGGTAAAAACCACCATTGTGACTCTTCAACGTGTTGTAAAACAAAAAATGACATTAGATATACATAATTGGTCGTCTACAGATCATCAGGAGATTCATAAAATTGTAAAAGATGAAATTTTACCTATTGTTAACCAAGTTGATGCTAGATTTCAAAATTTTGAAATACAATTTTTGAAAGAAGCAGCTAAATTTGTTCGAGACTTCAAATCTGTTGCAAAAGAAACTGATGAATCTCTTGCTAAGCACAAGGCTTTGGAATTTGAAATCGAGCGTCTCTTGAGAGTAGTTGTGTCAGTCAAGATATTATGTCTATTGTGCAAAATCCTACTGTTGTTGAAACATCCGATCTCCAGACTGAGCTTGACCGTACGAAAGAACAATTTGAAAATTGTATCATTAAAAAGGAAAATGAATATGCTAAACTTTGGAATGATTGGTACAAAAAATGTGAATAGTGCAAATATGAGAAAATTTCATACGATAAAGCTTATAATGACATGTAAGAAAAGATCGAACGGTTGCAAGCTCAGTTGGGAGATCTCAAGGGTAAAAGTAAGGATACTCCATGTCTATTAGATACCCTTGATCCTTTGTCTCAGAAACTAGAGAATGAGAACGTGGAATTAGAGTTTCAGGTTTTGAATTATGCTAAAAAAATGCTCATCTTAAGACTATATACAAAAACCTGTTTGACTCTATCAATGTGACACGAACTCAAACCAAAACAATAATTGACTCTTTGCAAAACAAATTATATGACACGATTTATGAAAATACTAAGCTAAGAGCCTAGTTATTTGATAAGGTTTTTGAACAAAAGGACATCACAAAAGAGTGCGAATACTAAGTTTGCAAATCAATCAATCTTGGGGAAACCATTTTTGCAACCTCTTAGAAACAATTCTGTTGTTCGACAACCAAATGCGTTTCAATCAGAACGACCAAAACGGGTTCCTCCCAAGGTTGTTGAGTCGAATGATTTGTCAAACCCAGTCACTTTAAACTCGGTACCTACCACCAAATAATCAAAAGTTATGGAAAATGATAAAGTGATTACCCCTGGAATGTTTAGGATTGATCCCAGTAAAACTTCTAGGGAAGACAAATTTGTGCCTATCAACAAAGTTGAGCAAGCGTTAGGACAAATCCGATCACTGTTTCACAACCTCATGTTATCTCTCAGGAAAATGTAAATTCTAATCCAAATGGTATTTCTTCTACAAGAATAGAAAGCACGGTAAGACCAGAAGACCACAGCCTAGGAGCAATACAAAGAATGATAGGGTCCCCTCTGCGTCTAAGAGTAATTGCATCAAGAATAAAGATGTTGAAGTAGAAGAACACCATAGGAATTTACTGCTTTCTAAGAATAAGAAACATATGTCATTTGAATGTAATAACGTTAAGCTTGCTATTCAAAATGATAAATCTGACGTTGTTTGTGCTATGTGTAAGCAATGTTTAATTACTGCTAATCATGATGTCTGTGTGCTTAATTATGTGAATGACATGAATTCTCGTGATGATAAACACAGTGCTAATGTTTCAAAAATTGCAAATCAAAAGAAACATAAGCCACAGGTCAAGAAACCTAAGAAGGCAGGGTCTAAAGAAAGACTTGCTTCACCTAAGCCTAGTAAACCTAGATCTTGCTTTAGGTGGTCACCAACTTGAATAATTTTTGACCTTAAAGGAAAAATAATCATATCCAGTGAATCAGAGAGACAATCTGACTGCTCTAAAGGTGATGATGCAAATGCTTCGAACCCTTAGGAACCTACAATCAAACGGTTTCCAAATTCTACTTATTTTCTTGGCAGGTTGTCCAAATTTATTTATGGTGTGTCGACTAGGGTTGTTCTAATCATATGACTGGGAATCTAAAGCTTCTCATCAATTTTGTCTGGAAGTTTTTGGGAACTGTTCGCTTTGGAAATGATCATGTTGCTGCAATT
>BQNB010004686.1:85739-106284 GCA_026074375.1 Tanacetum coccineum | reverse complement strand
ACAATCTGTTTGATGCTAAGACAAAGAGAAGTGTTTATGTTTATAACACGGGGTTACATTTCAAGATACTCAAACAGATTGTATACAAGATACTGCTTAGAGGATTTTATTGAAGACTTGTGTTGATGCTGAAGAAAGATGACCAACCATCAAGAAACTTGAAGTCAAGCTAGTAGAATTCAAGTTAGGGGAGGATTGTTGGGAAATACAAGTCAAAAGGTCAACGTACTGCTAAGCAAAAGGTCAAAGTACTGCTAAGTTGAAGATCGAAGTACTGCCTACTTAGTATGGAAAAGTCAACGTACTGCCATGCCGTGGATAAAGGAATCTTAAAGGATTATTATTTAAACGGTTATGTTAGTAATTATCTTTTAACAGTTATCTTAGTAATTAGTATTGATTAGTGTTTATGATATACAAGGACTGTACACCTACTAGAGTTATCCTTATGTTTATAAAAGGATCTCTAGATAGGTATTATATAACAGATATGAACACGAACAAAAAAGCAACAATAGCAAAAAGCATTAGTTAGAGATTAGTATTGTATTAGGGATCTGCAAACTTAGGCAGATTCAAAGTGTGGTAATACAAATCGTTTGATTAATCATTGTGTGTTCTTCTTAGTACTGCCAACTAGATTCCGCATAGTTGACAGTATATCAGTGTTTCATTAAGGAATATCGATCCTACACAAAGATTCTGATGTTTTCACATACTTCACACAATCTCGCACTTTTTTCACTGTTTCTTGGCTCGACTTTAAAGCTTCTAACGCGATATTACTCAAAGATCGAGCGAGACAGTTTTCGAGCAACAGTTGACCACCTAGAATATTCGGGTTCTTTTCTGAAAGTAAACTTCTCAAACTACCAATACCCGTTTCGGTCAGCGGTTGGTTTATGGTCAACGAGAATAATCTCCCTTCAATATTCCAGTCGGACACGACGATACAGCATGACTGAATGCGGAATCAGACTCCGGGTACGGTTCCATTACAACATTCAAAAGCTTACAGTGAATCTTCCAGTCAGTATCGACAAACTGTCCAGTAACAAACACATACCCTGTGGTCTGGCACGAGTTCCAAAGATCGAGCGTGAGACAAATCCGACCCGGCATCCCTTCGATTAGCTACTGAATTGCTTGTTTTTCTCGAAGATAAGTTGCAATACAATCATCTTGCACCATACTAAAGTTAACCATATCGAAACGTGGCTGAAGGTTATGAACAAACGCTATGAAACCCGGGTGTTCCACGATATGAAGTGGGTAATCATGCATTATTATCATTTGAGCCATTTCATGACGAGACCGGTCGGAATCGAACGCAAAGAACGGTGCATTATTATCATATGAATGAATTGAGTTCTAAATATTTTTTTATTGATATATAGTTTATATAACACAAACAAAAATATTTAAGGTTAAAGTTAAAATATAAAGATCTAAAAAGTAAGAGTGTGTATAATTATGAGACGGAAGGAGTACTTTTTTTAAATGATTAAAACCTTTAAATGTGTGACTAATATTATGAAATAGTGTAAAATTATATCAAACAAACCGTTTTTTAAGTGAAAATGATATTTAATTTTTTAGTTACGATTTATGGTACTTTATTATGGTAATAAGCATAAAGTGAACCTAACGATCTTGGGTCGGTCAAGCGAGTCTTTTTAGAAAACTACACGTTCAAACACACATAAATCGTGCAATAAAGTTCAAAGTTATTAAAGTCTACAAATCATCATGGGTTAATGACATTTAATAGCAACGTACCTTCTGATTTGAGTTATTATCAGACACGAACAAAAAAAAGTACTACAATACACATACAACTTTCAAATTCTGATTCATTATCATACGTTTTAGAGTCATCTCTTGCACCGTTAGTCCTTTTAACTAACGACCGTTTGTAATTAACTCAAAAATATGTTTTCTTTTTCTTTTCTAATTATTTTTAAAATTTTCTTATACACGTTAGTCATTTATCCGTTTTTATATAATTTTTTTTTTCTTATTATCTTTTTTTCTTCTGAAAAGTATGTTTTCTTTTTCTTGCACCGTTAGTCCTTTATCTGTTTTTATGTATATATTTCTATACATTTTTATACACGTATGATAATTAAATAATAAGAAAAATTAAAAGATAATTAGAAAAGAAAAAGAAAACATATTTTTGAGTTAATTCCAAACGGTCGTTAGTCAAAAGGACTAACGTGCAAAAGATAACTCTAAAACATATGATAATGAATCAGAATTTGAAAGTTGGATGGGTATCGTGGTACTTTTTTTTGGTTTGTTTCTAGTAATGGCTCAAATGAAAAAGTACTTTGCTATTAAATGTCATTAACCCGATCATCATCTCTTACATATTACTCAACCAAAACTACAAACTCAAATCACAATTATATAGGGAATTCCATCTTAACCAAACCATTCGCCGTCTCACTCATTTCGCCACTTAACCAATCCTTAGCACAAACCAACGCCTCAACAGTAACAGCTGCAGATGTAATACTTTTTTTTGCATAAATATATCATTTTTCAGCAACAACATTTTTCAGCAACAACACATGTAAGAATCTAAACACACAGTTTGAAATAAAGATTTACTAACATCAAAGCTTTAAAATATCCATATATAGATATGAAGCTAAATAAATCTCCTATCCAAACACCACAGAGGTGCACGGGAACCTCGTGGATTTTTCTGGGATGGTTCAAAGCATCGATTTAAACAGAGGAACGTGGTTAAGAGATATAGAAACCCCTCGACCACGATTCCCCTGTTTAAATTAATGATATGAATCAGAATAATAAGAGGCATGTGTTGTGTTAGGGTTTGGGAATGAGGTGAGGTATATATATATAAGGATAATGGGCTTATGTGGTGTTTGGGTTAACGAAACTTTGGTCGGCTTGCGTCCAACATTTGTAATATAATATGAAGGATTTGGAAGTAGAGGTGCAAAAAAAAACGGGAACCGGTTTGAAACCGGAAAACCGAACCGGTCAACACCGGGTTTGACCAAACCGGTTTCGGTTTGAGGCCAAACCTGTAAATTTTTTTATTTTTTTTACCTAGGTACCAGGATTTTGGGCTAATTTTTTTCTGGGTCGGCGGGCATGAGCACAGAAGCAAGCACTGTAGCTGCACAGTGCCCATTTATGAATTGTATTATAGCACCAGCAAAATTACCAGCGCGTTGCTGCGGGCTTTATTTTTCGCATAGCGTTATTGCGGGCAATTTTTTTGGTTCGGGGTAAATTTCTTGGTCTCATGTTTAATAGTGTGTTTTTTTTCTCATATTAAATGACAAATTTTTTTTTTTCAATAAAGGGGATTATATATATATTTTTTTGGCCATAGCCGGATAGAAAGTCGTAACGAAATTTTTTTTTCTTCTTATTTTGACGAAAGAAGAGGGAGAGTATAAATTTTTTTTTTTTCCGGCTATGAACAATATCCACCGGTATAAAAAAATAAAAAAAAATTTTGGCTCAAAATTATGGGCTAGTTTTTTGGCCCGGTTACTGTACGCACTGTGAAGCCAGGCACTGTAGCTGCTACCGGCCACCGACAATTGAGAATTGTATTATAGAGTAATATGAAGGATCTTAAAGTAGATGTGCACAAAAACCGGAACCGGTTTGAAACCGGAAAACCGAACCGGTCAACACCGGGTTTGACCAAACCGGTTCCGTTTTGAGCCAAACCCGGACGGGTTTGGGAAACCGTTTGGGTTTTCTTAGTTTTGACCCGGTTGTATACCGGAGATTTCGAGACCGGTTTGAAAACCGTTTCAACCCGAACCGTTTTTTTTTATTTGAATTTAGCTTTTTTATTGTGAAAGGTCCGTGCAGGAGAGTTTCGATAGAGAGTGCGTCACGAGCTAAACTTCCGGCAAGAAATTTATTTTTCGGAAACAAATTCAATTGCGGCAACAAAAATTATTTTGCGGCAACAAAACTGTGGCGGAATTTGGCTGAAATTCGTAGTCACTCAGAAACGACCCAAGGGCAAAGGCACACCCACTTTGTTCTTGTTCGTGAGCTGTATCACTGTTTTTGCCTTTCGGGTCGTTTCGGGCCTCAAAGAGCGTTTTTTTTTTTCTGTTTTA
This sequence comes from Tanacetum coccineum, assembly GCA_026074375.1. Taxonomy (NCBI): domain Eukaryota; kingdom Viridiplantae; phylum Streptophyta; class Magnoliopsida; order Asterales; family Asteraceae; genus Tanacetum; species Tanacetum coccineum. Next base: position 102,160 of record BQNB010004686.1, on the reverse strand, counting down.
TAAGTCTTTTTTTTGGTAAAAGGAATATACATCATTTCTTCCCATTCCGCATAGCTTTTTGACGAAATCTTGTACTGTACCCAATGCTTATCTATATCTTGTCCCATGCTTATCGTTATGGTCAGTTTTTTTGGATCTTTCCCCCCACATCACATGCTTATCTTATGCATTTATTTTTTGATCTTGTCCCCTCACAAAGATCCCTTCAACACATGCTTACTCTTATCTTCACATGCTTATTTTTATGGATCTTGTCCACCTACATACTTATCTTCACAAATCTTTGTGACTAATTTTTATTTCAATTATAAATAGAGAGGTTGTAGTTTCCAATGTTATACACAACTCAAAAATCACAATCCTAACAACAAAAAATCTCAAAAGCAAAAACAACATTTCTTTCAATGGCAATTGAATCCGCATCCGCTCTCACAACCACCAGGTGTTTGGTTTCAACAAGTTTACTGACAATTCGTGAAATCATATCAACCGAAATGATTACTAAATTTCGATTAGTAAATGTTGTATTTTTAATTCGCTTAATATATTGCATATGTTTGATTGATGTTGTATTTTAAATTTCCTTGCATTGTGTTGTTATTTCCTTTCCAATTATTTCTTTTCTGTGTATTTATGGTTTTTATATTAAATAATAGTTGAAGTATATTCCGTTTTATTAGCGTACAAAACCACGAAAAAAAAAACCCGGTCAAAACCGGTTTGGGTGGTTAACCGGTTCCAAACCGGTTCGACAAAAACCGCACCCCAAACCGGTTTCAAACCGGAACCGGTTTTTCTCAAACCGGTTTCGACTGGTTCGTTTACCGAAACAGGTTCCTGTTTGACTAAAATCGAACCGAACTGGTTAACCGGTTTGCGCACGTCTATCTGGAAGTGCTACTGTAATTGTTATTAGTAACCTTCCTTACCCACTTTCTACCAACTACACCCTATGTTAACCTCTTTGTTAATAGTAAAATACAGTTTTTATCAATTTCATATTTTTTGTTATTTTAATCTTTTAACTTGCCAAACATTATACTTTCAGTTTTGCACTTTTGGTTTCACAAACAAAGCAAATTTATAAAAGAAAAAAGAGTAAAAAAAAAACAATAACATACAAATACTAAGAGGGTATTTGCATCACTTTTAACCTTTCCCTTAAAGAAAAAAACTAATATAGAAAAAATGTAGACTTTTACTCGTTTTAGTTTTAGTAGAATCTCTGTGTGGACGGGCTAGTTTGGTGAGGTTTTTACAGGCTAGTTTGGAGGTTTTTTTTTTTGTTTTTTAGAATGATTAGGAGCTTTAAATGTGCGACTAATTGTATACAATAGTGTAAGGGGGAATGGACGCGTTCATATGATATTGTTTTTCATTCTAAAAAAACAAGAGTTTACAAGGAGAAAAAAAAAGGAAATGCAAATTTTGACAATTTGATAGGAAACGTTTAATTTGAACACAATCTTTTGTACAAAACATTTTTATGAAAAATAAGAGTGTTTTCGTTCAACTAAACGCATCAATGGGTGCTTTTTCAATCATTTTGTTGGTGATTTTAGTGTCATCAATCATTTTTGTGTAATGGTGATTTACTCGAGACCAAATGGATTTCAAGTTACATTATAATACGAGTTCGGAGGTGTGGAATACACGCAAGTATAAACTAATTAACTTGATTTCGGGTACGAAAAATGAAAAAGGTTGTTAATGTAAGTCAAGGGATATTTAGTGACAGAATTCGTGTGCCATAGTGACAGAATTCGTGTGTCACTAAATTATCCATATACACATGCCTTTAATAATGCAGTTAGCGACAGTTTTAGGTTGTTACAAAACTGTTGCTGGAAGATTTAAAGGATGTGTTGACTTTTCATCAAAGGGTGTGACTTTTCATTAAAAGTCATACATTTTCCCTTTAACCTCCATTAAGTTTATATATACATATAAACATAATTTGGTCTTCTAACATGACACATTCATATCAACAACAAATTATTCAATATTTTGTTCTCTTTCTTGTGCCTAGAATTAGAGTGTGTTCTTGTCTTATCCCTATACAAATTTCGTGTAACCCAAGGCACCAAATAAGGTCGAAATATTGTATCAGGAAAATAGACTTTTACACGATTCAAGAATTTATCCGGCAATCTATGATTATCAAGACCCTGAACACCAACACATTTTGTACAAAGACCGAAAGTAAACTACACTATATTTTGAAATCTCTCAAGATTTGACTCATGGTTTGTTAATCAAAATCACTTTTGAAGCACCAGACCGAGTATCCTTCAGGACATGATGGATCTTTAGTAACGATACGGATCAGAATAACAAGTGGTGCATAATACGTTTTAGACAAGTTCAAGGTTCTTTAGGTAAATAATGAAGAGTTTTGTTTATTTAATAATGATTTTGTTTTATAATTATCACGTTCACTCCAACATCATCATAACCCTAAAATTATCAAATTCATGGCCGAAGAAGAAGATAGGATCAGTTCGTTACCAGATTGCTTATTACTCGAAATCATATCTCGAATCAAAGTAAACGAAAAGTACTACGAAAGAACATTGACCACAAAAGAGGTTATTAGAACAACATCTACTATCTCCAAACGTTGGCAACATCTTTGGACTCAGTGTCCTAATCTTACTTTCCTAGAATGGTATGACCTCAACAGCGAAGACAGATATGATGATGCTGATCACACTGATTACTTTTCGTTTATCAGTAATACCCTAACTCAATGTCCTATCCATGTGAAACTCAATAAATTTGAAGTCGATATCAGTTACAATAGCTGGGTTGATAGTAATACTCGGGGGTTTCCACATATCAATAGTTGGATTCGTTATGCTATTACTCGTAACGTTCAAGAGGTTGTGTTACAATTATATGATTTAAATGTACATGATTATGAATTGGTTTGGTATGATGATGAGTTGTTTTTCAACAATTCATGTATCACGAGTATGATAGTTTCGGATTGTTTATTTAATCCTCCTAATGGTGCTATCCGATGGGATAAACTTAAGTGTTTGTCTATATCAGGAGGGAAACTAGATGAAGATATAATTGAAAATATATTATCCGGAAGTCCTGTTTTGGAAAGTTTAGTGTTGCATAATTGTTATGGGTTTGAGCGGATTGATGTTACTTCAACGAGTGTTAAGAACTTGGAGTTTTCTACATACGATTATCATGCAGTTACTATCAAAATCAATGCTCCTTATATATTGTCACTAACAATCAAAGATGCGTTGGATTTGAAGAAGCTTTTGTTGCTAAATGTGTCTTCTTTAGTCAAAGCCGAATTATCGGATGACTATGAGAAACCTAGGGAAGATATAGAAGACGAAGAATTGCTTAAAGGACTTTTACATAGCCTTGTCCATGTCAAGCATATTAAACTTGGATATTCTTATTTAGAGGTAATATTTTCCCTATGAATGTCTTTTTTTTCTCTTCCATTTGGGTTTTTGGTTGTTGTCAATTATTAGTTTCAATATCGGTTTGCCCTGATTCTTATTAGTTTCACATAATACTGTTCTAATCATGTTTCTCTACATTGGTAGGTTCTCTCTCGTTTAAAGGCTAAAGGTTTCCAGTTTTTTAGAGGTACAGATAATATTTTGCGTGGTAGTCATTCGTCTAATAGCGATTCAGTTGAGATAAATGAAAACAGAGTTTGGGAGGAATGATTATCTAACTCAATGTCCTGCGGATATAAATAATAGTGTTCACTATTACGTTAAAGTAATACATACAAAATGTGATCTAACCATTGGGATATAAATTGTGGTGTGCAGTTCGAGCTGATGGAGATGAGGACAGAATCCCAGAACTGTTTGCTTCCGCTGCAGCCGAGACAAAGACAGAGGAAAAAGTTGAAGAGACGGGAGAATCTGATGATGTAAGTACCATTTGCAGTCTCTTATGTCTTTCAACTCAATTCTTTTTGTAGTGTAACTATTGAACGTTTATTATTCTTATTTTCAGGACATGGGATTAATGAGTCTATTCGACTAAGGGATTACGTACGGTTATAGTCTTTGAGAAACATGTTTCCTTTTTGTTATGGTTGGTCATGTTTTTGTTTGATCTAATGACTGGAACTAGGTTTGTGTTTGGCTGTTTGGTAACACATGGTTTTAAACCGTTTAGCTGGTTTTTGACTTTTAACATTGTAAGTTTGTTTGTCAGCAAGTTTTTAGTTTTCCGATTGTAGTTTATCTGTTCCTAATGACATGTTAATCGAAAAAGTATTAACATTTATGATTCCGTACTTGTTCTACACTTTTAATTACAGTTGCATCTAGTTACCAGATATTTTTGTGAACAAAATGCTACACTTAACGGTTAACATCTTGCAGCTACAGCTACATCTAACACCCTTCAACGCTAGTTTTGCCGGACATAGCTTAACTATGGTAAAAGAAAACAAAGAGAAACTAATCTTTTATTATTATTATTATGAAAGTTTTGATATATTATTATGTTAGAAAAGATGTGAAACTCCATTCCATATAATTTGTTTACTTGGATCACAAAATTGATAATCTGATAAGAATGCATAATGAGTAGCTGCAAATCAGGGGTGTTCCTTCATTTAAGTTTTGTTTTTTTATAGTTCTTCCGGTTGATTATTCAGGTTTGTCTAATTGTGAATCCACTCGATCCGGACATGCTTATTGATCCAATCAAAGGAGCACCTGGCTGAATTCTATCGAGTTTTGGTTAACCGAGTAAGAGGAAATACGGAATTTGGTTTAGTTTATGCAGATACTCTAACACAAAATCAAGATGGACAACTAAAATTCTCACAAATATAGTAGTTGCTCTAGTTCGTCACTGAATTGATCATCATTTTCTACATATGCATCATTTTGCTCCTCTAACTTTTCATTGAGCTCAACTGCATCAATGTTCTCTTTGCTGACTTGGCTCTGGTTTTTTAACACTTGCCGTTTGTTAAGTCCTGTCTCACACACACAAACATACAACACAACTCGGTCGCATATGCGACTGACTTTTGTTTTTTTTGAAATGGGTACGTCATAAGTCTGGCTGGCAATGGGGTGGAACACGTCAAAGGTCTGCCACATAGGTTGGGGACTCGGTCGACTTTATTCCATTACAAATGGTATTATATATCTAGGCCACTAAAGATATGAAACTAATTGCTCCTAGTTAATTAAAATTGGCTTTGTTATATTTTTGTTTCGAGTGTTTCGGCTCTGTCTTTTAGATATCATGGGTGTTTGTAAGTTGTAACCACATTGGTGGCAAAACATGTATAGAAAGAACACTTTGGAAGAAGAAATGTTTACATTAACTCGGTTCTTCCTTCAGATTGAAACCATTGACGAAGTATGGTTTACCGAATATCATTCAAACACGCGATTGATGTGAGTTTACTCACCAAATTGTCATTCTTTTTTTTAATAATAGTATTAAATCCATACTTACAATAGTTTTCAAGCGGAATGGAAACCGAAAGTGAGCTTTAGTCATAATTATACATGCAATGTACTTTAAACAACGTTTCAAAATATACGTCCATTTTGTTAACTTTATTTTTCTCAAAATAAGTGTTTACTTCTATATTACAATCAACCAAACATTTTTAAGAACAAAAACTAGCCATATAATTTGTTAACAGTGGAATCCTTTTACTTTTTTTAAACAATGTTTTACAACTAAAGTGAACGTTTATTTTGAGATTGTTAAAGTAATATAAAGAGATTTATCTAGTATAATGGAAAACAATTTGTTACAAGACTAAAACTGATAGTATTGGCCTGGTGTCATCTCTCACTAAATTCAAACACATGACCAAGTGCTCATAGTTGTTAGTCAATGTAATTTATGATTGTCAAAGTTATTAGAAGTTATTTATGTTAGTCAAATTCATTTAATATGGATTCTAGAATACTCCATATACTCCTATATATTGTATCATTGTTATCAGTGGGATATGTCTCATTCCCCCAAAATTTAAGAAATTTGTGAACAGTGATTTATTCCTAGATGGATATCTACAGTAGATATGGCAATGAAGGAATGTAATGATAGTTAAGAAAGCATGTTTGGTTTGCTTAGATGGATATTCTAATCTTTATATAAAGAATCATCCCTGTTCAATCTTTAACACAATTATAAGAGGATATTTTGCATTTTAACATTAAAACTAAAAACTATTCATAAGAAACTTGATGTAAAGAATTTTGCCATGTTTTTTACAAAATAATATAAACTACAACTGAAACAACTTTGCATGTTTCTGTCGTCTATATCTTGATGTGAGGAAGAATATTCAAACTCAAATTTTGGTGGGTTTTTTATTTTAATTATTTGTTTACTCAAAAGAATGTTCAAACCCAAGTTTTTATACCAAACATTATTTTTAAAACAATCATATCCATTGTTATTCAGCCCTTATATCAAACCTATACCCATTGTGATTCCATCATACAAACCAAACGGGACCTTAATGTTTTTGAATTTGACAATGCAGCAGGTAGTGAAAAAGAAGTTAAAGGAGGTTCAAGCAGTTTATGGTTAGCTTCAAATCCGAGCAAAAGATGGGGAGAGTTGTTTTTTCTGTTTTATAACTTTATAAGTACCACCTTTTTGGCTCACTTTGTGTCTTGGTATTTTTGTTCCTTATAAGCTTTATGAGGTACCAATTTTTTGTATTTTATTATTACATTAAAATGAGTGATCGTATGTACTCGTTAATCCAATGCGGTTGTTGTGAACTTGTATCAGTAAGAATCTCATGTGTTTTGAGTTTTTGTTTCGCTGATTTTTCATAAATAGCTGATGATAAGTCAGGAAAAAGTCAGATAAAATGGAGTTACGGATAATAATCCGTTATTTGAAGTTAATTAGTTTCTTAGATTTAAATGATGTGATATGGAAGTTTAGCTCCAATAATTTGTAATGTGAATCTAGTTTCAGCCTTTAGATGTCAATAGCCGATACTAGTAGCGTTTAGTTACTTGATACAGTATTAGTTTACTGCGACATTTATAAGTTTGTTGTGGTTATTGAGTGACCGTGAAAAAGTTTTATGCCTATATAAGTTGAGCTTAATTGATAACTGACTGGATTTACACTTTTTCTCTTTTTAGTATTTAGGGAGTAATTTCATTTGACATGTTTTGGGTGTGATATAGTAAATGATTATCTAATTTCATGCTTTTGTTATAATATATTGTATGGCTAAAAGGTGTACTGATTAACCAATATGTAAACAATGAAATTGTACCGAGCAACCTCATTTCTGTTTCAGCCGCCAACCCAAATATATATACGGGTTAAATGGGTCAGTTCGGGTTATGTGTAAACATGTTAGGGTTGACATATATGACCCGATTATTTAAATGGGTCGGGTTTGGGTTGAGGTTTTCTGACCCGCCAACCTGTCAACCCGAACCCGAACCCGAACCGAATTGCCACCCCTACTTGATGCTTCCTACACCTTCCCATCATGGAAGATGAACAATGTAAGCCATACACTAGCAGCTTGTCTGAGAAGTATTACATATATGATTACCACAACCTAGGGGTGTCAATGGTCCTAGAATCGGACCGAACCGTCCCTGGACCGCAGGACCGAGAACCGAAAATTAGGAAAATGTGGAACCAAGAACCATCCCAAGTTCTTCGGTTCGGTTCCGGGTCCGGTATGGGAATTTTTGGTAATTCCCTACAAGAACCATTGTGTTTAAAATAATCATTCTTTTTATTTTTGAATCATTCATAACAGACATACTATAACAATACAAACACACAAAAGAATCTTTTAACAATGCAAATCGTTCCAATAATTCAATAGTTCAAGATAATATAAACAAGAACACAAATTGTAAAAATTATAAGTTTATAATTGTTCAAAAGTATCAAGAACACGCATTTGTGTTTCAAACCTTAAATTTTATACATAATGAGTAGTGTTTTATTTTTTATTTTCTTAAAAGGCTACATGGCTCTACATAATGTCACAAACAAACCCTATAAAAATTCATATTTTTCAAAAAGAACGATTCTTTTCGGGAAAGAACCAGAACCGGCCGGTTCCGTCCCGAGAACCAAAAATTTAGAATTTTAGGAACCAAAAACCGGACCATGGTTCTAATATACGATTCGGTTCCGGGACGGTTCTTCGGTTCTTATGGTTCCTCGGTTCTTTTGGACACCCCTATCATACATCCAAGAATTACTAAGAAAATCATAAAGTTCTATAGTGAAGATGCCTGAAGTACTAGCCACGTTAGCATTCTTTCTCTTCTTTAAATCAACATGGTAGGTAGGACAGCTCCTCCTCCAGTAACCCACCTCTTTGCAGTGGTGGCAGATCGAGTCCTTTGTCAGATTATCTCTCTTTGGTGGCGGTAGGATATTTGGCTTAGGAGCATAAGCAAGCTTACTCTATCCTTTGTCTTTTCCCTTAGCCCCTTGCGGTTTCTTCTTATCATTCTTGATCTTTCCTCCCCTAATAGAAAGTACAACAGGAGTAGCAGCCTTTTTGGAAATGCCTTTTTCATGTAGCTTGAGCATAGCATGTAGTTCAACTATCGTCTTCCACATGCTATGCATATTGTACTTCTGAGCGAACAGAGCATAGTCCTTGTTGAGAGAATTCAAGATAAGACTCACACCAAGTTCTTTAGCCATAGGGTAACCAAGCGTTCTAGTGTGTCCATGTAGCCTTTCATCTTCAAGAGATAAGGGCTCACTGACTGACCATCCTTCTGTTTGCAAGCGTGGAATGCTTTAGCTATGTTGAACAGTTCTTGTTTTGCTTGTTCCTCGAACATAGTTTTTAGCTCTTGGATTATGTCATATGCCTTGTAGTTTTCCAGAGTCTTCTGAAGTTTTGGAGTCATATTAGCAAGCATAAGGCATGCTACCTCATTTTGTGCGTCAAACAGTGCTTGATAAGTATCATGCACAACTTGAGGTGCAACAAGTAAAGGAAGAGGTATCAAAGGATTTTCCAAATGATCTAGCTTGTTCTCAGACCTAAGAGCAATTATTAGGTTGTGATGCCAGTTCGTAAAGTTTGGTCCAGTAAGTTTCTCACTTGTGAGAATTGACGTGAGAGTCGAATTGTTTATGTTCTGGGCAACAGCCATCTACAAAATAATCAAAGTTCAGAAAATATTAGTATTTTCGATAAATAATCTCTAAAAAAATTAACTACCCACGTTTATATAAATAAATAATTAATTTTAACAAGAGTCTAAGATCCAACTTGACGTTCTACTATTAATGCAGTTGATCTACTAGAAATGGTAAACTCAAAAGGTAATCAGCGGGTGATAATTGCCTACATGTGCAACACTTAGTGATATGGGGCCCAACGCATCATAATCCAGAATTATAACGTCAAGATCAAGACAATATTATCCAGAATAACATTGTCAAGTTGGCATGTTTCGCCCATTGTATGCCTCGGGTCGAAGGTCTGACTGACCATATTCGATATAATTCGTCCAATACAAAATCAATAATTAATTTAATCTCAGGTCTGACCATACGATTATTATATTACCTTGTTTTGCAATTCACCTAAGACTGTCTTAGAGTAAAAAAAAACTCAAGTGATTTCGTACTTAGATGACAAATAACTTAATTTATAGGGTATAAATATTTTGGTAAAACAAGTGTACCAAAAATGTGTACAATGAAGCATGTATACATCCTTGTAACACCAACATTTTTAAAACATTTCCATCTTTGTTTTAATTTCTATGTATTAATGATGCGTATTTTCTTTTAATAGATCAGGTTTTAAACTTATAAACTGCAAACTACCTAATATCTATATACACACTAACGAGCAATGTATCCGGTCGCGTATAGTGTATCTTAAGGTAAGTCCGAGGTCGACCCTAAGAGCTATGTGTTGGGGCTTCTAATTCGAGGCTATCTACTTCTAATCCAGAGAGCAATTTATGACGTTTGAATTGAGAAAATAAGAACTTTAAACGGAATGGTTGAATAATGATCAAGAGGAAGAAGAACGCGCTATACAAGTTACATCTTAATCAACGCCGCGATTCAAACACCTATTCTAGTTGGAATAACCACGACCAAATGGTCGTCGAATCCTAACCTATAATTGCTAAGTCTCGGTTTAATTGGTCATAGTACCCAAGATCTTGGTTTTGTTGGTCACAGTAACCTAGCATCATAGTATTTGGCTTTAACACCTATTAGTGATCTCTAACAAGCATTTATTCACACTTATGATCAAAGTATGACAACCAAATATCCAACAAGATAATTGAATCACAATGATAATTATTCTATAACATGGATAACACATATAATGTTTAGTCGAAAATCATACGATTACATATAAAATCAATGATGAATATTAAAAGTAATAAAATCATAATAATCGAACCAAACTAATATAATGATGATGGTATCTCCTCCCTTTGTTCGAAATGAAAACTTTGCTGCTAGCTTTATTTCTCTCATCGCACAGCAAGAACAAACAAAAAGAATGAAAACTTTAGGCAAGTTTAGTCCCTCATCGTACTTGACGCTCTTCCTTTAATCCTTGAAACATAATTAGAATTATGCACTATCAATCCTTGGAGTAATACTAACTACGGCGTTGTTATAACGGACAATATAATAACTATGGCGTAGTCCATATGGTCCAACTACACCGTAGTTCTTCTAAAACTTGTATTCCATTTCCAACAATGATTAACTGCGGTGTAGCCATTGAGGGTCCAACTACGCCGTAGTTCTTCTAAGCATGATGCTTTTCCAGCGTTTTCCTTCTTTAAAAATATAGTACCTCTACTAATAATATAGTAGTGGTATTATTCTTCATTTCACTCTTGAGTCGCTTCTTGTAAAGATATAATAGACATCCTTCAAATTTAGTACCTTTACTAAATTACGTAGTAACAGTACTATTTTTGGCGATCTCTTACATCTTATCGTTCCAATGCCTTAATCACCTGAATCTGCAATATAAACAAATTAAGTACCAGATTCATATAAAAATAATATAAAACAAGACAATAAACACGGGAATTTGACATAAAAAAGTATTAACTATTTGATGTCATCAAATATCCCCCACTTGAATTCTACTTGCCCTCAAGTAGACCTTTTAAATAATTCTCAAAAAGATATCTCCCGAGTAGAAGCTGGAAAATATAAATTTTAAAACTACCTAAGCTATACAATTCTAAGCCGAGCACCTCACAAAAGAAAAAACAAATCACACTCATACTCTCACTAATCTATGTGTTTCATTTTGGTGATCACTCAACTGCTCAGTCATGACGAGTATTCTATCATAAGCTTGGCAAGGATACTAATCTCTACGACTGATGAGGTGTCATTTTATGCACTTTTTCAGGGTCCTTTAACCCCCGAAATCATGCAAATATGCCCAAATTATATGCTTAATCATTTTTTTGTTGGTTTAGCATTTGGAAGGCATTTGAAGGAAATACACGTGACTTGGACTCAATTTAGGAAGAAGCAGAACAAAATTGCAACTCTACACAATTTTGATCAAAGCTTGTCATACAATTCGTGGAGACGGCGTCAGGATTTCCTGTGACGCCGTCAAAATATTCAAGGGACTACGTCACAATCTTTTGTGACGACGTCAAAGTAGCCGACACTGAGAAGCCCATAGAAGATTCCACGGGTTGACGACATCGCGATTTACATGGGACGACATCACGATTTATTCCCTATATATAGAACCCTTGTTTTTTAGGTTTAAGTGTGGAAAACTTTGGGGAACAAACCTAAGTCGTGGGTATACTTTGTAGTAGTGGTTTTAGACGTTTTTAGGGTTTTCTAAACCCTTGTGCACTCACCATAACTCCATGTTTAGTTTAAGTGAAGTTCCTTATTCCTTTTAATCATTCGATATGTCTATGTGTTGTTTGATTAATTGTTCTTTGCTCTCAATTAACATGCTTGGTTAAATTTATTTGTGTTTGCTTATGATTGCATGAAACATTGTTAATTATCCCTTTTATTATTGCTTCTTGTTAATGGTGTGCGCCTTAGGCTTTAAAAAACAAGCTATAAGATATTACATTAGCATAGACGTCTAGGGAAACGTGATTAGGTTAGAGGAAACCTAGCAATAGTCTTCATACTACCTTTCCATTTGGATGGATTCTAAATTAAGTATTTAATTATACTTACACATTACAATAACGAGGGTGACGGGCAATAAAACGAGAGATATTAACTAGGGAGTAGCGCATGATAAGGTGAACACATTTGTTTAACCATAAGAGTTTTCCATCACCTTTACTTTTCTACAATTAATATAGAATTAGGAGTAGTTATTAGTTTAATCAAACCCCTCTTCAAATCCAAGATTTTACATTCTTTCATAAAACATAAAAACACAAAAATAATCTTTTCTCAACCTCTAGACCTTAGTAACGTACAATTCAATCATACCAAAACTATTCTCCTAGAGAATGATTAATCCCTTGAGTCTTACCTATACTACACTACAACGATTAGGTACACTGCCTAGGAGGATTGTAATACTTCTAGAGGTTTTACAAGACATCACTATCAAGTTCTTAGCACTGTTGCCGGGAAATAGTCTAGGTTTCGGATTCTATCTAGCTTAGGTCTACTCACTAGATTCCTGTCAAGTGAGATTTTTATTTTCTTTTTAGTTAGCTTTCTTGTAGTCTATCTTTTCTTTGTGCCTTTTGTTCGTAACTCTTTCATTTCCATCATGATGAATAGAAAACCACCAAACATACCCATTCAAAACCCACTACAAATTACACCCTTTCCTTTCTAAAGATATAACTTGATGTTCCAACAACATCAAAATGAATCTCTCTACGATGCGTGGACTCGTTATAAAGACTTAATCCAAAAAGTCCTGCATCATGGCCTTAACCTATTGTCCCAAATTCGAATCTTTTTCGATCATATCGACAGACATACCCAAAGGGACATTAACCATGCAGAAGGTGGGGACCTTATGGAATTAAGTGCTGAAAAAGCATGGGAAACCATTGAGGATTGTGTCCAATGCGATAAATAGTGGCAAAACCCAACAAGCACTATTTTTGATTAATTAATAGCAAATTTAAAGGCTCAATTAGTTGGGAATGTGACGGTTAGAGTTAAGATACCTAGGTGCATGTCATGGTTAGGTTCTACCGATGCATGTGATGAGCATATAGGTAGTCTAGGTATAATGAATAATGAGGTAGGAAATACAAGCTCAAAAAGTACCCCATAAATCCTACCATTATTTGAGAAATATACACTGCCCGTGACTTACCCGGAAGAAGTAGAAAAGAATTTAGGAACTCCTATGGAGGTAGAACCTTTAGACCACATGAAACTAGAGGATTAGGTTTGGATACTTGTAATCATGATATTCCTCTTAGTTTTAGGGAAGTTCCTAGTTTTGATGAACCGAAACCTCAACCACATCCCTTACCTAATTGTCCATCCTTAGATGTAAGTCTAGGAGAAAAAGAGGCTTCGAACCACCCATCAACCCATATAGTCCGGATAGTTTTAGGAAGAAAGTAATAGATCATTTGACCATTCATACACCACATTCACCTCACGTGGCGTCTTTCCACCTTAAAGATGTGTATTGCTATTATTACCCATGCATTGATGATGCTAAGAAACATTATGGATTTAAACGAAGTTTATTAGGACAACGTGGATCCCTAGGTGTTGATTTTTCAAAATTGGAGATGATAGAAACTGATTGGGAATTAGAATCTAAAGAAGCTTATTTTCTAGGAAGAGGACTTAATTTACCCGTTAGGCCAAAAGAAGTAGAGAAGCTTAGGATTAAAGATTCACACCATTTAGAGCATATATTTAACTACTTTTCCAACATATGGCTCCTCTTCACCACAATGGTGTGTATCGTTACTATCACCTGCACTTAACCATAAGTGTTGGGAAACCCTCCATTTTGATTGTTAAATAAGGGTAGAGTCAGGCTCGTGACTCGAACAAAAACAAGCGCTTATTGGGAGGCAACCCACTCTTTTATTTTATGCATTTGAGGTGTGTCGTGTGTTTTTATCTTTATTATTTGTTATTGTATGTTTGAACTATATATGTGATCATGCTTTGTTTTGTCTATCTAGATTCTAAGAACCATTTTCAAACATGTAAAATAAATAATTTTAGATTAATTCGCATTTTATGTTTTGTGTGTTTGTTTTGAGTCATATGTTTGTACGAACCCTTTTTGTGGTCTACGTAGTAAATTTTTCCAGGAAATAATTAATGGGTTATCTTTGCAGAAATTTTTTCAGAAAACAAAATTATAAAATTTCACAATGTGTGAAGACGACGTCAGAAAAAAGCTACCTAAACTTGACACAAATACCCCTCTCTTTGTTTCCCTTAGGCCGGCCCTAAAGAGGTCAAAAAGACCCCCTCCTCGAGTTTGACCTTTCGACTATTTAATTACATACGTATATTTACATATTAATTACAGAGCTGACGGTTAATTATTCGTAACAAAAATAATTAACGACCGTTAAGTATAATCGTTGGCCAATTAATATATATAATAAACACACACTTATATTATTATATATACTAACAGAGTAATATCTATATGTATAAGTGTGCGACACATATAGGATCACGTATTTCTAGCCGTATAAATATTCGTATGACATGAGCACTTCCCAACAATTATTTCTAGTTTGCCTTGAAATAATTCATTACTTTCCAAATATGAACAACCATAGTTTTAAGGATCATTGCATCTTATTTATATGATAACATGTTGCTTTTTTGATGTTGCTTCCTGAAATGTTATCTATAGGATAATTGTGCACATTTTCTTATTAAACGATATGGTTCTACATCTATTTGTAATGCTAATATATGTGACACTATCATATTGTTCATATAATCAAGCGTGTGTCATGTTGTTTGTCTATATAAATGATGTTGTGTCATGCACAAGTGAGAGAAATCTCAAGTGTGTGCAAGGAATAACATATAACAATATGATTATTAGTTTGTCTTGACCACAAGGTAAGAAAGTTGATAATTCTACTGGGACTTCAACATATAAAATGTTTGTTGTTCTATTTCTGGTATACTATAAAACTTAAGCATTAATGTAATCAAAGTTTTTTTAACTCATAAAGTTGATCAACTAATCATAGGGCGACTACCCTTTTAGATAGCCCAGAGTCAGCGCAAGTGAACCTACTTGGCCACAAATAGATTAATTTTCTCCTTGTTGTATTCAAACCCTTGACCTCCGTTTTGAAAGGCTGGTATTTATTATTGCTGGATCACCCCTTGTGGTTATATGAAGAGACTTGCGTTCATCTACTCTATAGCTAAATCCCATCGTTATTTATATAATCCTCCCCATTTCAAAAGTATGATCAATATCATACAATAGTGCTTGGCATTAGACGAAAATAAACTCTTCCAGTATTGGAAGAAAATAAACTCTTTCGGTATCAGTTTTCTTTTGTACTACACTAGTTATATTTTATTATTGTAAGAGCCTTTGTGCAGATGTTTGGGGAACAATGTACATAGGTAAGGTGTTTGCATTTGAAGGAAAAGTAGTTAAGAGTGAGATTTTTCCATGGAGTCCTGGAACTAGCTCAACTGATAATGCTAGTCTAGTTGAATGATGATTTTCATGTATTCGTCTGTAGGTCTCTCTTGTTGTTTGTAGCTTAATGAGCATGTCCTTTAAGCTTTAGGATACAAACTTGTATGTTGATTATTATTTGTGATCTAATATAATTTCACCATTTCAATAAAAAAAGAGAAATTGCATATATCTTCCTGTAAAAGCTCAAAATTGCATATATATCTTTTAAAAAGCCCAAAAATTGCATATATATTCAACTTAAGCTAATAATTGCATATATATATATCCTTAATAAACTTTTGTAATTGCATATATATCTTATCTTTACTTTCATGATGGCATATATATCCGTTATAAACCTTTAATATGTGTTATATATAAAAACAATTATTTAAAATAATCAGGAACTCTAACTTATGATATTTATAATTTTATAAATAATAAAAGTAATATTTGTTTCAAAGGTAAAATGTCTCGGGGTTCAAAATGAACTTGATCATCAAGACGATATTTAACATCATAAAAAATCAACTTATATCATATATAATACGAATGCATGAAATAAATTCATCAACATATATCATGATAGTTAAGTATGTATAAAAAAATAAAGTATTTTTACAATGAAAGTGTATATTATTACCAACAAGTTTGTAAGTAAAGAAAAAATAATTTTAAAATATATTTTTTTATAATTATAATTATCATGTATTCTAGAGTTGTAAGTTCATATTAAATAGTTATTTGCACATATATAACATATTTAGGGTTT